>KB697528.1:0-10025 GCA_000349165.1 Anopheles christyi
ATTTGCATCTTCTCCCGTCGGATCCTCCCCGTCGTCCCGTTCGTAGTGCCTGTTTGTTTTGTTAGGCTTTTGGCCGTGCGTGTCATTGCGGTCCCCCAAGTCCCCAGCGCTCCCATACTCGTTTTTCATGCTTGAATTTCCTTCCCGATTGTCAACTGTACCAATATAACAACACGGTGCAAACATGTCTAATGTTCAAGCGAGTGTGTGTGTGTGTTGTCGAACTGCTGGCAGGGAGGAGATGTGAAGATGTTGGTTCCGATCCCGCTTGGCCCTAAACTCCCCCTTTCTGCAGACAAGATTCAAACCAGCAACAGGGGAAAGGTACCTCAATCAACTCGCCGCGTGATGGAGAAGAAGTACGAAAAGTTTTTTTTACACGCCTGTTTAAGAAATCGGAGTAAGTTAGGGAGGGCGGAGGGTGGGGGGGGGGAGGGGTGTTAAATGTGCAGGACGAGAAATTCCGCGCGGTGGAATGCACTTGTGAAATTCATCTCTCACACTCCTTCATCCGCGTGGTTCGGTTCGGGAAGTTTCGCGAAAATCTCGCTCGCTAAGGAGCGATTCTTGACCTCTCCGACCGGGTGGCAAACCGGGTGGATGATGTGGGAAGGACATAAGCCCGTTGTCGTAAGGAATATTATAAGCGCAAGTGTGTCGCTGGTTGTTTGGGACAGTTTGCTTCCAATAATGTCCGGAACCTGACAGTTATTCTGTTACTGCCCCGTCACTGCTTACTGAGGCCGGGCGTTGTGTGTGAGCGGGTGAAGTGTTTTGCGAAAAGGAAATCTATTTGAATTGTTCACATTTTTGCACAACGACGTCTCCGAATCGATTGCTGATTGCTTAGCGGGAAAAAGTTTTGCAACGACGATTGGCAGTTTGCAGGATTTGCATTTTTATTGTCACGCAGAAATGCATTTATTGGATATTGCGCCTCGCCTGTCGGCGTTGTGTCATAACATGTCGTTTCGCTCATTTTGGTACACTTATTGGGCGTGTTTTTATAGTCAAAATGGACGATATGTTTGTAAAATACAAAAGAAAAACTTTTTTTTATAACTTTTTTTTTTTAAACAAAAATCTCTACATCAAATCTCAACTCGCAAGCGACAGTACATTTCGATTGTGTCAACCAGCGGCAAAGCAAAATCGAACCAACGCCGCCTTGGGAGGGTTTCGAATAGTTTATTGCGTACCGCCAATAAAAATGCCAAACATACTGATAATTGATTTTTGCTTCAAGCACCAGCGTCGCGCTCCATTCGTCGGTTTCGTTATGGGTTTGGCGGCTTTCTTTACATCGTTCGTGGCCTTTGAGTTCCTTTTGTGGCTGGTTTTTTTTGTGTGCAACCGCAAACATGCTGATTGTGATCAGTTTTTATGAGCGAACTGTGACTTCTGTTATTTTCTCTGCTCTATGGTTCGTGTTTTCGGTGACACCGGCAAGATATCCTACGGAAGAAATTGTTTATAAATTCACTCACACCCAGAAACAGGCTCGGGCTCATATGGGATATTGTGTAAAACAAGCGAAGGCAATAATTTTGCATAAAAAATTATCCTTGCGAGCCCTATGTATTCCCTAACTGAATTGCGTTCAAAGTAACAATCGATTATTACTTGCACTCAACATGATGCTGTTGTAAAGGGCGAGCAAATAAGTTTTTCTTGCATTTAATGTTTAGCATTTTCTTTAATATTTTATTAATGACGTGTTTTTGGTGTTTATTTTAATAAAATATTTTATTGCTCAAAAAAACGTTTAATGTATTTCTAGTAACTAGTAATGTTCTGCCAATACATTTCCCACTTTGCAATATACACATAGCCCACGTAAGGACAATTGTGAACTGTCAAAATGTAACTAAATGTTGAAAATAATACAACATTACAATACTTCTGCATACGCCTTCTCGGCGTTAAAATAAGTCATCCGATCGGTGCCCTAGCAACGCTCTAGATTCTCCGTTTTTAGATTCGCTTTTTATTAAAATTCATTGTACACTTCAACCTTCTTCACTTGTTTGTCCTTTCTCCTTCTTTCCAAAAGTTTCAAACGCACGGAAGCCCATTGGTAGAAATTGGCACAATTTTCTTTCAGTGGTGGATAGTAGACCATTGTTTAGTCCAATGCCGCGATTTTCCCTGTTCTACGCAAAGGCGCGTTGGCGTGCGCACGACGATCCAACACTCCAACCGAGCCAACACTTCAGCCTTTCTAGGAGAGAAGTGTGCTTGAAAACTGCTCCATTTCGGCTGTCGTTTGCCGATTTGATTAGTTTTCCTATTGTACTGTGCCCACCCCAAAAAGGCGATCCTAGCGAAATGTGAAAAATTGGAAAAAAGAACATGGGACCGGCGGCAAAAAGGGGTTTCCATAGCTATTTATTAAATCATTGGCCTTTCCCGAGTATGGCAACGCGCGCCTGCCTCCTCTTCAATAGGCGACTCATCTAGAACAAATGTAAAACGAAGTGCGTGTCTTTTCCCTCATGCTTTGTTCTTTTCGTGGTAGAACTTGTTCCGCAAAGGAAAAACTGCCATTCTTCGCCGCTTCCTCTACTGCGTCATGCTTTCATGCTCGGATGTTCACTATTATGCTTAAGCAGTGCGTTTATGTCACTTTTATTGGTCGAAGAGAATGAATAAAAAATGTTCTGCTGCTCGCTACTGCTCGCTTGTCATCCTCAGTAGTTGATGCTATTTTTAAGGAAATTTCCCCTACTCTAGATCTTGATTCGAGCTTCGATTTTGTGTACGAGTGGGTTTTGGATATATTCCTTTTGCTTCGCTTTTCTTTATTCGTGATTTTCAAACAGGGGAAAAAACTAACACACCAAAACTATAACCTTCTGTCCACCACGCGCGTAGAAATTCCGTGTTTATTATGTCTCAATAACTTACTATTATACTCCACACTGGCAGCATGTCGTCGTTGTGTACGTTTGCTTTTCTTTTGTGTTGCTTTTCTCCTATCTCGCTTTTCCGCGCAGTTGTTTGAAGTTGTCATCCAGTAACGATGGGCTTTCGTTTGTTGTTTCCGTTCTGGTTTCTCACCTAACCATAGTTTCGGCCCACTGGGTAACACTGGGTGGTGCGCAAAAAGTGATCCGTTTCCGCGAGGTCCTTAAACGGTATGATTTACGCGAGACAGCGGTTCGGTGGACATTTTATTGCACACACTGTGCTGCAAATAAAAACCCTTCGGCGGCGCATCGTGGAGGGTCCGCAGTTTCGTAGAAACAAAACAAAACAGCAAAAGTGTTTGCCACTCCTGCCTATTTTCCCGCCAGAAGTAAAAATAAAGCTCCTAAAATTGTGTGTGTGTGTGTGTGTGTGTGTGTGTGTGTGTGTGTGTGTGTGTGTGTGTGTGTGTGTGTGTGTGTGTGTGTGTGTGCACTGTATCCGTTTCTCGCTGTTTGTTGGTTTATGGCGCTTTAGCCGTTTTCCTGCCATCGAAGAATTGTTTATTGTGCTCGGATTATGGTAAACGTCTTTTGCTAGTGGTTTATTTTATCGATTACGGATAGTTTATTGCACATCAAAAAGTTCGTCTTGTTAAAGTTTGTGGTGGTTTCATCCTGCGGGTCCCGTTTGCGTTATTTTGTTGTGCTTTGAAGGTAGTAGACAGTAAACGGGGGCAAAGTGCACTATCATCTGTAGGTGTGTACGAGCAATAGATGCTTGATTTTATGTGCATAAAAAGATTTCAATGTTGGCATCTAGTTATCAGGTAGTTAGATTGACTTTAACATGTTTTTGACAGGTTTGTTGTCATTTTTCAACTCAAAGAATAAACTTTAAGAACAAAACTCTACCATTATTTTAGGAGGAATAACTTTCAAACATTCAAACATTTTGGGTATGAACCAGTCTTGCCTAAAACTGCACAATCGGAGGGTCTCCGACTATTTTCTGAACGGCCGTAAAGCGTCTGCTGCAATCGGTTGGTAATCTGAGATGCAGTTTCTGAAATTAAGACATCAATTAAACCTACCGAGCAGCTCAACTAGAATCACCAGGTTTTGCTAAGGGTAAGGTCCAAAAAGTCGTTGAAGTTCAAGGCGATAATGTGTTCAGCAGGCTGACCAATTCCCTCAAGTACTCCCTTGGCGGCTATAGCTATATTCGGGTTGGAACCACCTGAACTCGGCAAACAGCTATGAACTCGAAGGTGTTAATAGTCTGGTCGACCGAAAAGCCACAGTTGTTCCAGCCAGCCTGGCAGAGGAAGTTTTATTCAACAGTTAACAGAGGTTCTGGCGACCATGTTCGGGATCTTATCAAATCGTCAGATATTCCTAGCATTATGATGCTATTATGATGATATTGTAAACCAATTAACCAAGTCCAAATCCTTGAATGGTGTGTTTTTATCCAAGTTGGATGAAATAACTAGCCACACACTTAACTTAGTATAAGTCGAGCACCGAACCGGGGTGACTGTGGGCGACAGTAATGGTAACAAGTCGAAGTTATTTTCGAAATAAATAAAAAAAAAACAATTCTCCAAGCAGCTCGAACGCTCGGCCCAAATGTCCCAAGTGGGTGTTGTTTTCGGTTCATGCTGTTGAGCAGAACGACCTCAATATAACGAACCATCAGTGTAGTGTGTAGTACAGCACTATTCGCAATGGTGCAAAAGCTGTTTCTGGATGTACGATTTTGGGAGCGTGTTTTGCTGTAAAAGGATTTTTGGAGCGGGATGATTATTTCATGTCCGACGCCTAAACATTTACCGGTTTTGATACCGGTACAGGCAGAGGAGGTGTGTGTGTCTCTCTCCCTCTCTCTCTTTCGCTACGGTTATATGCAGTTTAGTGCATTGCTGGTGGTATTTTCGACTGGGGTTGTTTCTTGCAACCATTGATAAATGAGAGCATTAAGATATTTCTTTAAAAGGATAGAAAGATTTTTGGTGCAAACCTGTAAAGTCAACCAACACCTTTTGTGTTTGCAACCCAATTTCTTAAGCCTTGCGGAGGTTGCGTTACATCATACAATTTTTTTTGTTGCAAATTTACCATAAAACTAATTTCTATTTAAATTCATTCTCTCGTTTTAGGTATGTAACTGATCTACAAAAATATAATCATTGAAGAAGTTAGCAACAACAAAAAGCCCAAAAAGGAGGTAACATTTTCGTATGCAAGTGAAACACCGAAAAACGGCCAAATCAAACCCGTTTGATTTAACTATTATCTCATCTCCATTCATACTCGATCGGGGTGATGATCATAAAACAAACTTCTTGCAAAATTGCGATGCAAAACAACCAGATTACAAAACAAACCCAACAAGAAAACCAAACCCGGAAGAACCCACCGTCGCGACGTATCATATTTCACTTTCATGTAGTGGTTGCAGAAAAACAAATGACGTTCTCACGATCCTCGCCACAATCCAATGAAGGCTTGGTTAAGGGTACCGAAACTGTGGATCATCTTTTCCTCACAGCTTCTTCCACCTTTTAAAGCTTCTTATATACAACAGGGTGATCTAAACGCCCTTAAAACGAGCCAACAATTTATTTTTTTTACTATTGTACGTAGATTGATTGGACTGTGTGTACCGGGAGAGACCTTTGTCACACCAGTTGGGGTTGAGATTTTGAACAATTACTTGACACCCCTAGACCAATGTTTTGTTTTACTTTTTTAATGTTAATGTAAACCTACTGGGAGATTTTTCGGCTTATCAGCGCTTTGCCAAGAGCTTGTAATGGTGTTGTAAAATATGCGCCTTTAACACTGCGAAAGAGTAAACATCGCTCTGTCAAACTCATAAATCGTTGGCTCTCTACTCGTCGTACTCTACTAAAGCGTAATATTTCATTCGATTCGACGGCTTTGGTAATCGAGAATTTACTACGTAGCCGATTGTTTTACTCGGGGTGCACGCTGTTCGTAATGTATTTGTTTGTTGGGAAGGCAGGTTTTATTTATTTATTTATTTATTTATCATAGTTACCGGCCATTGTTAAGAGGTCCACTTCAACCGGTACCGGACCTCTTGTACGGGATTTTGTGATACTTTTTTTTTTCTTCAACCCCATCCCTCTCGCCCTTCATTCTCTCATTGGTGTGTTTCCACAATTCCTCCAAAGCTGCTGCAACCAGTTTGCCACTTTCCATTCTGCAAACCCGTGGGCGTTGGGGACGGATTTCGAGTGAACGCGCCGGATCGGTTGTGCGTATGGACCACGCGGGTTTGGTCAATAAAAATGTAAAATGACAAATGATTATGGATTTGCCATTCCTATAGGCTTGCTGCCGGCCGCCGCACGGTGTCGGAATGATTTGTGTGATTAAGGTGACGATAAATCCCAGAATGAGAGCAGAAATGGTACGAGGCGAAAAAAGGCCCCCGAAACAACAACAACAACCTCCGGACTAGATGGGGAGTACAAAAAAAACTTCCTCAAGCAAACAGGTAGTGGGGCGTTTAATCCTGTATGTACCACCGTCTGAAAATGGTAATGGCTGGGAATGTGAGCCGTGGTTGTTTGAAACATTCTGATTTTACCGATTTTTTTCATGACCTTGGCAATCACCTTGACGGTTACCATTTGATCTTTGACGTGGTGCTGTGGATGGTTAAAAAAGGAGCTAAAGGAAAGACATTTTTTCCCACTTTTAGTGACCATTCTAATTCGTCATGTTTGACCCGTCACTTGATAAACTTTACTTTACATCATGTGCGGAAATGTGTGGATTAGTTGATTGTACCGCAAGGTGTGTAATATACATAGTTGTTGTTTTTTTTTTTATTGACTATGCCAAAGTCAAATTCATTGTAATTGAATACCTCCAAGCTGTGGCGTAAAATATGGCGGTTAATCTTAATGTTCATAAATTTCCCAAAAGCCATTTATCACGTCTCAAGCACGAGTAATTGTTAAATCAATTCCCTGATAGTGAGTATAAAAAAAATATGGCACACAGAAAACAAGGGTTTTGGTCCCTTATCCCAGTCGTGTACCTTTTCGGTGGAGCCACATCTTCCATAAGGGACACAACGTATGATTAGTTGTTATAAAAGGGTTTTTTTTGCGTATGTTCGGTTTGGTTTTTGACTTTTTTTTTACCAGATTCGATCATAACTGATCGGGCGGCAAGAGAGCGATCAATGTTAATGAAAAGGAACGCGCTGAATGAAAAATTGATGCATACGCAAAACAACAACAACAAAAAAACAAAGGTGCATAAAGGTTGGCATCATAACAACAACATTACTGACGCCTCAAAACCCGGAAAAAATATATATTATGTCGTGTAATTGCGCAGAAGGGAGAGAGGGAGCGACTGTTCCATGGATGGAGAAAAACGCGAAAAGGCCGCAGCACCACTCCTTACCCTCGCCTGTATCATAAACGATCAAAACAAACCATTAACCTTCACCCTCACGCTTCCTGTGTGCCAAACACCAAGGAAAAGGGGATAAAGGGAAAACGTTCGAACAAAAAAAGCTTACACAAATACCGACCACTGTGCCTTTTGGGAGGTATTAAACGGTGGAATTTTGCTAGTTAAAGGGAACTCGCGGCGAAGGAGACACTGCACAAGAAGAACACACTCTGTCCAGCAGAAGGAAGAGTCGCAAAAATGCTTCCAACATAATGGTTCACGAGTTTTCAGGGGGAAGATTTTGAGCTGGTAAGGGTAAAATCGGTTCAAAAATCGGCTGGTTAGTGCCTGAGAATTGGCGCACAACCGCCCCAAGTATGCTGGAGACGTGCCCGAGTGTGCATTACCCCATACACCCCGTGAAGACGCCAATGTGGACGACCAGGGCAGACCACCATCGAATGCCACAGACACACGAAACACACGGGCAATCATGGAGGAAGAATTATCGAGTGTCTGAGTGGTGTTGGAGGACAGGTGAGACAGAGCGAAAAAGCAAGAGAGTGAGTGAGTGAGTGAGTGAGTGAGCGATCTTCAGGTGGATACACACATACCTGTGAGTATGAAAAGCGAAAAGGAAAACAAAAAATAAGTTACAGCCGCAAAAACAGGGCGGGTCCTGCGAGGAGAACCCGGCGGAAGGTGGGTAACTTGATCATGGGAGTAAATAAATTTAATATTAAGATGCAGGTTGTGCTGCAACATTGTTGCAGCGAGCACGTTACCCAGCACGATTGAATTCCCTCCACCTCCGCCTTTAAGAGGGTGAGTAAGGGAGGTAATGGGGAGAGGGTGAAGAAAGAAGGAAGCACACGGTTGGCTGCGAATGATTTCCGTTGCCTTTTCTTCCCATGTGTTTGCCGGGGGGTGGATGGGGGTGAGGGTGAGATCGTCCATGATCACCCCAAATTGATCCCCGCAGCAATGAGCGAAATGCAAAGGAGAAAGGCGGCGAAACTCTGGTTGCATGAGGGATGTGTTTCAGTGCTTACGAACGCATCGGTGCTACAGTCCTAAGGTTGAAAGTAAGCGAAGCGAATGCCGTAAGATTTACGAGGTTTTGTTGGTGTACGAAGCGTGTGGAGGTTGGAAAAATCGCGCGCAAGATTTCCTTGCGATCATCGTTCATGCCCAAGGCGGTAGCGGGTGCTGGTGGTGGTTTTCCGTTTTCGTGACGAGTTGTAATCTTGCGCCTAGCTGTGTAGTGTTTTTTTGTTTAGGTTTGTGTGCGGGTTTCCTGCGCACTAGCAAAACTCTGGTTGTGCTACATCTAGCGTGATCTTGAGTTAAATCGTGCATGCAAGCGCAGTCGGATGCATGAGGCTGGAATTTTAATAAGCCATTAGTTTGATTAAGAAATTAGTTTGCAAAGATGCTTGGATGCCGACTCACACAGAAGTTGCTGCGTTTTGATTACTAGAAACCGTTACAAACTATGCAAACTATTTCAAGATATACATTCCAAATGTAATACATTGTTGACTTACCTTTTACACACCAAGCTTTTACTCAATCAATCAGTGCTACAAATATACCTTGAACCTCAACTCGAACTACCACTAAAAGGCGGGTATGGAACAGGCAACATTATGGGAAAAGTTAATGCAAACAATTCATCAACTTAGAACAACTCATCTCACGGGAAGTGTTGGAATGCGATTAAGATCGCAACGTGTACGATCCTTCAGCAATCATCTCTTCCTCCGTGACAGATATGAGCTGTAGCATGAGATGACGTGTTTGCACACAGACACACACACATACAAGCCGTCTTCTGACTAATTGAAGTGGCTTCTTGGCTTTCGTTTCGAGTACTATACAGAGCGGACAAAGGAACGGGACGAGAACCAACCGTCTCAACGAGTCTTGGGAGGCAAGGACTGTTTGTGTGATCGTTTCCTTTACCGCCATGTCAAGGTACAGTATGATGGCACGATCACCCAGCCAGACCCGGGACGAATCAGGCAAAGATCAGAGACACAGTGTGTGCTAAGTGGTGTTTTTACTGCGTGTAACATGAGCACGATTCCCGGTTCAACTCCATCCCGTGTATCTCCCGCTACTGCTGCAGACTCGCTTCCCGACAAGCCGATGCAACAATGTTGCTCCAGTGTTTGCAGACATTGGCGGGGTGAAGCGAATGCTGCCGTATATGTGTGCCAAAGCGGGTGCCAATGTCTGGTACTGGATGATGATGATGATCCTCAAGGTGTGTGGAGTAGTGTTGTGTGTTGCACAAACTGTTTCCCCACTACCTGGTATACGGTATCTCGGCGGTATAGTTGCGTCTTGCCTCTTTTATCCCCCTTAAGTCCTTTTTTAACCCCCGGTCCACCAGCGTACATGTGGGATCACGAGTGTTAGTTGTGCACTCAGGTGGAACATTACAAATGACATGCTGCTGCCGCCTGTCATTAGTTCGAGGCGGCCGGGGAACACCACCAGCGCGCTAAGTGCATGTAATTGTGGTGATTTTAGGTGTGTGCAGTCTATTAGTACTAATCGAATGTAACACGAAGGCGAAAGAACGTCGGTTTTTAGTACTTTGATCGGTCATTAATGTCGTTCCATCTTGTTTGGAAATTAAACTTAATGGGAAGAGTCGCGCGTCGTGCA
>KB697529.1:0-11230 GCA_000349165.1 Anopheles christyi
AAATTAGAGGACGAAAGAGGACTAATGGCTCTGGGGGATCCCTAGATTGTGATTATTGTTCGAGAAAATGTTGTTCGTTGGGAAAAACGGAACTTCTTTTTCTTTTTTTTTCATTGTTGCATCTTTTAGGTGCCAGTGTCCCGAATCTATATGATAATGTGTGTGTACTTTGCGAAGGCGCCGGGAGATGCTTTCACGGAATGATTTCGCAACCGTAACGATCCGGCAGGCCCCTGGAGGTGTTTGTATGCTAATGGAACAACCATCTCGAATGGGAAGCTCTTTGACAAATCCCTTTCAAGGGGAAAATTCATTTCGTTTAAATTTGGTATACAATCCACGCCTAACCCCCCCCCCCCTTCCGTTTGTATGGGTTTTGTGTGTGTAGCATCTTGTACGAACGTGTCGCTAAGAAGGTCATTGAATCGTGTCGGTGGTAGCCAGTGGGGACGATTTTTGATATTATTAAAGCTGTGTAACAGCAATTGGACTCTTTATTATATTCCTTATCGTGTTCTTCCTACAGCTAATAATGTTTTTCACAAACATAGGAAACCCAAATAGATGATTTTTTCTTGGTTTAAATGTGTTCAACTTTAGCAACACAAAAAAAAACGGGCAAACTAAAAAGCCTCCAAGGCCGCATGGGTTTTTACTCAAAAGAAAGTGATGGTGCACCGAATTCAATTTACTTCAATCTGCTCAGCTTACCGGATTAGTAACGGATTTAGAGGATGAAGTTTTGCTGTCACGCCGCGTGACTCGTTGCTCCGGTTGGGGTTGGACTGCAACAACCCTCTGACAAGATGAACGAAAGTTGACTCGTTTGATGGACGTGGACAATGAGAAACGCGCAAGTGTAATATATCGGATTCGTGGATCAGACAAGGTGTTTCCCTTTTTATACTTTATTTTGGAGCTCGCCCGGTGTACCCGGTGAAAAAGCTACTCTTTTTTAAGGGCTTGGCTGAACGGGTTTCTTTTGTGTTTTTCGGTTAAAAAATATAGAAAAAAGACGTTAGAGAGTAGCTTCTAGCTGAGGTAGACGCCTTCAAATTGGATAAAGAGATCGTGGACAATGGGTGCGATTGGTAGATGCGATGGATTACCGTTTGCCACGCACCTTGCATCAAGGAATTGAAAGGATAAGAAAGAGCTCGAAGCGAAGAGCTTTAAGATAATCGTTGTTCTTTTACATAGAATACAAAGTAGCAAAACTACAGCCCAACGCTGACGGTGCACACTCGCCATCGAGGGTTGATGGCCATCGTAGCTGACGATATTGTAGATTAGCAACAGGAAAAAACACTGCTATTCTACAGAAGACTGACTAAGGAGCAGAAATAGACAAGGCTCACTTTCACAAACACTGTTCTGAGGATAAAAAAGGGGATGGAAATGATACCGTGACCGGAGTAAGCTCGTTACGCTCGGAAAGGCTCGGCAATCAGCCGGATCGTAGGGTGGGGATGGCGTACACCAGGTGTAACGGGCCTGTAGGTATGGCAAAGGTGAGTGTAAACGGAAGAATTTGTCATCACAAGCAGTTTTTTCTGCCAAGCTACTGCCGGACACAGCGATAATCCTGCAGCTGACAATGTTTGCTGTAGTCAGCTGGATCAAGAAACGGAGAGTGAGATCGTTTAGTTTTTTTTCCCTTTACGATGCAGTAGAAGGAGAGTTGATAGTAATAGAAACAGTGTAGATAACTGCTGATGCATCATTAATTTTGGATTGGCGTTGAACGCCCCAAATAGAAAGCGAGCGATTGTTCTGAACAGTGTATTAATTTACTCGTTACTTTACTCGGACGTTTGAAACGACCGATTTTCGCTCCATGTTCAGTGCAGCAAGAAGATACTAATTTGTGTTCTAAAAACCATTGTTCTAATTCTATACAACATTTGTCTACCAACACATGTTGCTGTCATTGCCATTTGGTACTAAGTTTAAACACTTCATCACCGAAACCGGGAGAATCGATGGTGTGTCCTTGCCACTACACACTCGGCACGGAACCCGCGGCGGTTAAACGGATGGTAGTGGGTTTAAGTAGAAATCCTTGTTCCACTTGAACAGTTGCCCTACGACAAAAAAACTCACAAGTCTTCGGGTGTTTTATTTTTCTGGAACACTTAGAACCTTTCCCTGTTCGTTTGCTGTGAATATGTTTTTTTTTTTATTGCATCTCTAGTGTCTGTGTGGCAAACGAAAAAGCTAACAACCACCCGAAAGCGAACTTATAATGGTTTGATTAAGTTAGTTCAAAAGCTCAAATACATAACAACAGCAAAGGAAAACAAGGGAACATCGACACAAGAATACCGATTCCCCGAAACGTGTATCCTTCAATAAGGGGGCGAATTTTAATTAAAACAATTTTGTTTTGCAACGAACGTTACGGAGGTTTCTTTGCGGGATTGTTTTTTTTTCATATTTCAGGCTGGGTTTGCTTGAACTGAACTTCGTTCTCAAATTGGCGAATTGTCTCAGCCTGTCGGCACTAGAATCACAATAATTGATGTTAGTTTTTTGAGAAGTCTTAGGAAAGAGAATAATAAAAACCAAAAACCAACAAGTTGCCAGACAGTAGAGAGCAACATAAATAAACCTTACCTCTTTCGGATAGATAGTGCAGAGCGAGATGGATAATTGAGAACTTTTACGATGGGAGTGATGAAGCTTCGTGATCAGAATATGGAAGGGAATATTTGTTGTGTGCCCTTTTGCTGTAGCGCTCGATGTGAAAGCTAGGTTGATGTTGCTACTTTGTGTCGTTCGATAACTTCGAATCGATCGAAATCTTCTCCGCTTAGCTCCGGTTCGGTGTCCTTTTTGGTAGTGTGCGAAGGAGTAGAATAAATATGGATGTGAAACGGTCGACCCATTTTTTTTATTCCACCCAGAAGCCAATATCAAAGAAACACTTCGTTCGTTTGTCGAAACAGTTAAGCAAGATTATTGGATCCCCTTCTGCCAGCCGGGATTTTCATCGTGCAATCTTATCCAGTTTCCGAGTTTGAGGTTTGAGAATATGTTTCGGAGAAGGAAGTATATCTCACCGAGAGACCGAGCGAAGACACCTTCCTGCCTGACGTGATCTGATCTGAAAGCCATGGCCCGACGTATGTCGTCAAATTCGTCTTTTCCTTTTTGATTACGAGAAACGCGCGATCGAAACGGGAAAAAGGGAGCCAGACCAGCTTCAATGGTGACAATCACATTCGAAACGCAAACCAGTGACGGACTCAGTCGGTATGCCACTCACGTACGTTACATTTCCGCGAACAAGAAACAGGAAAGCATGCCAACGTGCTTT
Source organism: Anopheles christyi (assembly GCA_000349165.1). Taxonomy (NCBI): domain Eukaryota; kingdom Metazoa; phylum Arthropoda; class Insecta; order Diptera; family Culicidae; genus Anopheles; species Anopheles christyi. The sequence continues at coordinate 3,320 of KB697529.1, forward strand.
GGGCACGGTGTTAAGGAAAATACACCCACAAGCTTTGATTCCAATCGTACACAGGAGAAAGGAAAGTGAGTTCGTTTGCGCGCAACGGAAAAGACAAGCCTCGTGCAGAAATGGTGATCGCAACAAGATTGGATTGTGCAGATTGTTCGACACGAGAATAACTAACGCGTCGGCGAATTTGGCTAATGAAAAATTTATTCAAATTAAAATTCATAACTAATACCAGCTCACGGTGAATGTGATTATGCGCGTCGGTTTCCTTCCGGTTAGAAGGAGCGACTAACTGGCGGAGCGGTATTTGCGTATCCCCTAATCGGGAAGATATTTCGCGATCGGAATGCTTAACAGCATGGGGCGGGATTCGTTTGTGAATGGCTTTCGGTTGGAGCTTTTTTCATGGCCGTCTTTTGTTTCTGCCCACTAACAACTCATTCTCCAGATAAACTTCAGAACGTCGGTAGGTAAAGTTGAATTCTTTTAGCAGCAAGTCGTCTAAAAGACGACGACGCTTTTGTGTCGCGAAACGGGTGTCCTTTGCTGAAGCGTGACGCACGGCACATCCGTCAGGTGCAGATGGTTGCACGGTGGATGAGATTTATTGTGATTATTTCTCACGTTGGTGTGAATTTATTGGTTCGAAGGAATTTGGTTCAAACTTTAATCCGGATTGATGATGAGTAGGCGGGGGAAGAAGTTTCTTGACAAGTTGGAAAATGAGTTCGTTATTATTATCTTGTCATTTTCCTGTCGGACGAGAACAAAGTGGAAATAATTTGTGATATTATTGGAAATAGAATGAACTATATTGTTGGGCAAGCTTTCTTTCAAGTTATGACACAATATCAGAAGCAGCTTGCTAAAAATAGATGTCCTTTGTTCTTCTTGGAAATTTTTTTTCTGATATTGGAAATACATAACAAGGCAATACACTTTTCTCTTCCTAGAACATTCGTTCGCATACATTCACTGTTATAAACCAGTTGCATCGAGCCATTCTTCTTTTAAGGCCATTTTTGCTCACAACAATGTTCACAACCATCCCCAAAGGCAACTTCCTATAGATTCTCTAAAAAATGGGCCACTGTCATTGTACTTGCATAAAAATAAATTCTCTTCAGGGGAAAATCAACACAAAAGCTTTCAAAACAGTGTTCCCTTTCTTATATGGAGGATTCCACCACAGTACCACGATAACGACAATCGATGAGAAATTTCTCACACGAAAAAACAATTTCCTTCGATTTCGGGCGATATTGACACACACTCACACACACATTTGATGGCGAAGCAAATGACACAGGATAAAGTGCAGAAAGTGAACAGACAAACAAGCACCTGAAGCGGAATGTGTCGTATGTTCCCCATTTCGCACAGCATCTCGTCAGACCAACCCGTTGCTGGTCACCTTTTTGTGCTTGTGAACGGGGACAACAACAGCTAATAATAATCCTATATCATAAGCTTTGGGTGTGTGGCAATATGCTGCTCCGATCGTGTCTCTCGCCGCCATGTCTCCAGCGTGCGCACACGTGTGGATTCTTCCGTGCCTGAATGTTGCTTTGTCACTTAGCACCTAGCGTAACCCGAACGGGCGAGTGATGTATGTTTGTGTCATGTATCATACCGGGCTACGGGAGTTTCCCGGTTCGCCCACAGCGACATTTCCTGCCGCACCAAACCCGATGGTAATTTTGGCGTGAAGATGACAACATCATTATTTTCATATTATCATCCAACGAGTATGTGTGTGGTAAGGATAGGGCGCCAGCTGAACCTTGTCCATTGTTGGTCCTGACGTTTGCTGGCTGGTTGCATTCCAAGCATCACCAGGAGAGCGTACATCATCAACTCAGGAGGGGTTACTTTTTCTTTAACTTTCCACTCGTATACTATATTCTTACGCAAAAGCCCGGAAGTGACGATGGTAGTGTATCTGCCATGGAAATACTTGAAGCAAGCTTGTATGGGAGGGATAAAAATATTAGCTTACTCAATGCATATCGATGGCCCCGATAGCTAAGAATCCTTCACCTGTACAACGATAACGATGATAGCGGATAATTGGTTACAAACGAAGCCTGAAAGGCAGATGGTGGGCTATTCGAGCATAGAGCAGTTAGTGAAGTGCTTTCGTTGAAAGGAGTAAAAAAAGGGATGATTGTAATTATTTCCAGTCTATTGCACACTATTATATAGCACTAAAGGTACTATGCTTTGTGTGCAAATCCACCGAGCAATGGAGCGAATCAATACTTACGGGATGATTGAGAATTTTTTAATGATATGGGTTCTTTCTTTTGCAGAACAATCATCCTTTTCATCGCTTGATATTTAAGTAAGTCATAACTTTTTTTTTAATGTACAGTTTTAAAATGTAAAACCAATTCAGACATGGTGTATTTTTTTTTCCGAATACGAGAAATCTCTCCTTACGATTTCCAGTACGGTGCTCAATGTTGCGAACTATTCATAATGCCGTGGCTCGTACCAACATACGCCAGCACACGGCCCAAGTTGAACCATTTCAATCAAACTTGCTTTCCATCTCCCTTCCTGCCCTTCAATTGACCGAGGAAATAACAATAACGGCACGTAAATGGTATGCCCATGGTAGATGACATTGTTGTTTGAGATTCGCTTGTTTTCCGCACGATATGCAAGCGAGCAAACAAACGAACGGACAACAGCCCAGCTACAATGTCCCACCACACAGGCCTAACGTTCCGATGTCCAAAATATTCAACCACTTCCACGGTACACTGGATTGCAAACACCGATGCCAGAATGCACCTAACCGGTGCACAATCGTTCCGCAGATTGCATTGTTGGAACTCGATCCAGCGGACTGATGAGTTCTCCTCGTTTTCCTCGAATTGCAACCCAGCGAGTGCTGGGACTGCGCTACAGATTTTGAAGCACAATGCTTGACTTTCGCTCCTGACCTGACATTTGCGCCCACGCGACCTCATCTGCTTGGGATTGTGCATGTGAGGGTGTGTTTATGGCACTGTAGAAATGTAAAAGTATTTTATGAATTTGATCATTATGCAAACAAAGGGAGGGAAGCGGGGAAGGCATGGCTGAATTGACGTGAGCTTCTGGTGGAAAATTTTGCTTTATGCTATACCTTTTCCGGGGGAGGAAGTCACCGTTTGCTGGTGGAGGAGGAATTTCAATTTCAATCTCACCGCAAGCGAGTAAAGATTTGTGGCTAAACCTGGACTAGTGTTCAGCACGTACAAAATAGGGAAGGTACAAAATTTAATTCGATGCAATTGGGAGGATTTTCGTTAGTAGCTTTTGCAGGGGTGGCATGGATTTGGCACAGTTTTCTTTATCACAGAGTAAGAATGCAAGATCACGTCGTCCTGTTGACTGTTTCATTGTGCGTGAAGGTTTTTTTTAATGCAAAGGATGGAATTGGATACACGAGCAGGATATTGAAATAGAATCAAAAAAGTGTTTATTGTTGATGATTGGTATTTATTGTAAATGATTAAATTTTGAACTGCGATTTATTGGAAATTGGTATTCCGTTGTTGTACGCTGTGAGCTGCTGTCATGTTGGAAGGCATGAGATCAATTTGCATTATTTTCGATTTACAAAAGCCTGTGTTTTTTTTTTTATTTTGTCAAAACATGTTTCATTAGAAATAGATAGGACAACATTCAAATTTTACAAACAACGTCACAAAATACTTTCAAATTTAAATATGGTGCCACGTTTTTCAGCTTCTGTCAAAGGCCACAAACAACTCTCGCTCTATTTGGGTCCACTATCTAACACATGCGCACGTGCGTGAAATAACTTACTAATGAAGTTTTGAGTTTGCCCTTTGTCAGGGCAAAAGCCCACAATAAATCTCTCCACCATTTCCCCGAACGATACAGGAACCTTAAGCGGTCTTTTCCTTTGTCGGCGTATCTGATAATGACAACCACAGCACCGTTTATTTTGTTGGTCGCGTTTCTTCGTGCTCCCTTCCCAGAGCATGCCAGCTAGTTGTTTTTCGTGGACCAAATAGGTTATCAAAAGCCTCAGCCAAATTCTCTTCCTAGGGTGGTTGGATTCGCCGCAGAGCTAATTATGTTTCCCCACGGATTGGTTGGTGCGTGAACTATAACTTTACCACGACACACGTGTGTGGCTAGAAAATGTGACTCCAACGGGAGGATCGTGCGTTTTCTGCCATCCCTGGTGGTACATTAAAGACAGTATCCCCGTTCTGTGGCATGGCTATTATCTTTCGCATTAGTGTATTCTTTGGAAACGATGCTAAAGATTTCTTACCGTTGGACGCAAATTATTCACTCCGTTAGCCTTGCTAGAACCTTTTCCAAGCTTTGACCACTATGGGTTGAAATAGTCCACAAAGGGATGGTGTGTTAATGTGAGAGAAAACTCGTTCGTCTCTGCCGATGTTAGTGCGAAGCATATGATTGAGTGACAGCTGAGGCTTTTGTACATTCATATTTCTTCTTTGCTTCGTTCGATATTTGCTTCATAGCGAAAGCAGTAATATAGACACAACCAACCAACAAACCATCCAACGTGAGCCTCCAACCGTACGATTGATTGCGAAATGGAGCATCCTGGCGCAAATTATTCTCCGTTTGCCCTGCCAGACGCCACTATTGAAAACAATTTAGAGCCACATTAACGCGTCCCACGGGTGGCGGAGTTATCCGTCGCATTTGTAGATCCAGGGATGTGTGTTAGGATCAGCAATCGGGCTCGATCCGTCAACATCCTGCTTGCACGCGGCGCTAGTTGGTAATAAATCACAGCAAATAGCTTTTGCCAGCCTCATAAATCTAAGGCTTAGGGGTTCGGGAATTGCCTATCAAGTAAGCGCATGATGCTTGGCAAGGCACAGGCCAGGAACCTCAGGAAGTCAGCCGCTATCATCTTGATACGCTGCGGCATTAGGTAGACCCAGAAACAAATCCATCGCTTCCGGGATGGTCCAGAGAGTGAACGGGAGATGGGGGAATTCTCCGTCCGCCCAAATTGACACTTGAAAAGGGACGGCTTTGCTACATTCAGTGCCGATTTTCATCTTTTACGAAAATCGAAAGAGTCGTACGTTTGGCGATTTGTTCGGACCACTGTGTGCATAAATTCTATGGTTCACCACCGTACTACCTACCGAACGGCCCACGTCTCGGCGGTTGATTGAGGTTAATCGAAACAAATGTGTATTTTTGTGTGATTGGAATTGTAATTTGCACGTAGATCGGTCATACGGTGACGAAGATGTATGCGTGGACAATCTGATCTCGCAATGCGCCAATCTTGAACGAACGTTGTCCAGCTATCCAGAATGGTGAGTGGCCTTAGTTACAGGAACAGAAATGGTTGTTGGTAAGGATCTACCACAGTTTGTAATGCTTGGTTTGGGAAAATCATCAAACTTAGATTATGGTCGTTTGAATTCCAGGGCACGTACATTGCGAGAACGTTGTAGAACTATGGAATAGAACCTACTGATATGAAAATCGGGAAATATGTATCATTTAGTGATGGCTGATTATTCAACATTTCGTTTCATTCCAACATTCAAACCATTTCGTAGTTTTAGACCTTTAAGGGTAAGATTCGACTGCATAAAATCCGTAAGGTTGCTGTTTTGAACACTTCTTAAAGCTTTTTCTGTCCAAATTAATCGATACCTAAAGTCCACAGTATGAGCGCACACAAGTGAGCCCATAACCCGCCGTTTTGCTCATTTCATTCATCCATTAGCCAGCCCAAGACCAGCAGACACTCCACCACTATCGTTCGGGTGTAGCCAATGGAGTAGCTTTCATCAAATATTTATCGAAATACTTGAGGAAATATCCTTCCATTCTCACCGTCCCCATCGCACCGGATGTGGAATAGGGTGGAGCACACCCCGCTCGGTTTACTTTTGGGTTATGAGGCCTCCGAAACCAAACGATTGATCGGTGGTGATATGAACTGTGGCCTTGATGGTCTGGAGACCGGAGGTACACCACCTTCTACTCCCATCAAGGTTAGGGTGTGAACGATTCGATTTTGCAACTTTCATCTTCTACCGCTTTCCGTGGTTAGGCTTACACACCCACAAGTTGTTTGACCGCTTGCTCTAGTCGTTGGTGTCGTTGCTGCCGTTAAGTGCTACTTGATGGACTACGCACAGTCAACATTTGCGCCTTTGCTTAGCGGAGGGGTGGCGGAGGGGATGGAGTTGAGGAGGGGATGGCTGGAGTGAGGATAGAATGGCTGAATTCTGTACGGAAAAGGATACAAAATGGTATCATATTTCTTCTGTTGCAAGTGTTTTATCCCGTTACGCGTAGGAGAAGGATGAACTGTGGAATCTTTGGTCACGAAGGTAGTGTGACGGTGTCGTGACGGACAGGAGGTGTGGAAATTATCGAAAGATAGATAGAACTTGCTGGTGTTGATTGATCAGCTCGTTTTTCGCCATCCGGGAGTTGTCAGGCTGCACGAGCATTGGTTGAATGATGTTTGACGACCTTATTATCGAATGGAGATGCTACGCGCTCGATTTGGAAAACGCATCTAATAGTTCGAGTAAAATGTTAAAGCTGTAGCCATCGTTGGGGAAGTAGAAAGTGAAGCTCAAGTGTGATAACATTTTAATCTATGCATACATTTTTCACCCAAAGAAGACACTCCAGAGGGGTCCACTTTAAGGTCACACCCATATAACGGTAATGGGAACATCCCTTTTCACACTAGGCTGGTCATATATCAAACCCACCGACGTCTCTCCAAAGGGGCTTATCGCACTGGAAACCCCTGACGTCACTGTCCAATGGGCGACACGGGCCGTACTTTCGAACTTTCAGGTTGATTAGGGTTTTATAGTGCTCCAGATAAAAGTCTTGCGTTGTAGTGCTAGCCTCGGACGACCGTTTTTGCACGAACAACGAAAGGCATCACACTTTGTGGCCGCACACATTTGGTGCCATTTTGACCGATAGTTTGTGGTTGTCTACAATCTTTTGCAAGTTCGTGCAGAAGATGATATTACGCAGCAATGGGTATTGGAAACACAAAACGGTACGCAAGCGACGTGTTTCCGGGCGTGCTGAATGGTTTTGGCACGACCAGTAACGAACGGTAACGGATACAATCGATGGTGTCATCTATTTTTGCTATCGTTTGCTGTGTGTCAGCGGTTTTTTTTGGATAGTGCAACAAACTGTTGGGTTTGTTTTTTATTTGCTTGAGACTAGATCCATGAGAGTGCTATCCGTTGAAATAGCACACCTGAGAAGCTTAATATAAAAAAGACTGTTAGCAGACCTACAACATACTCTTCACGAAAATATTTGAAGAGAGCGTGTCATTTTTAAAGGGCCGACACAAATAACCGTTTTTTTTTCAAATACCTCTTTTTAGTTAATAATCCCATCGATTATCGATCGAGAACTTTAGGGATGAAATTCGCAGCAGTGGTTTGGATGAAATAATTAAAAGCCTTTTTTTGATTCAGTTGTTGGTCAGCTTTCCATCACTCAAAAAACTACACATGTGGTTGGACTGTGTTGGTGCCTGTCCCGGTTCATCAATATTTAAACACACTCCATTTAAAGCTCAGGTTTATGTTATGAAAAGTTGCTGTGGTAAAGTTTTCCCTTTCGGTTACCGATGCCGAAACTCTTCCGTCAATTTCAACCCCAACTCACAATGGCAATGCACCAATCCACGATGGTGCACCGAGTGTGTGTGTGTGTGTGTGAGAGAGAGGAACGAACCATAACCCTTTTACAATTTTGTTGTGTATCATTTTTTACATTATATGTGAACTGTGTTTGTTTCTTTTATTATATTACGAAACAACCCGTAGCCTCGGAATTGAAGCATCCGGAGTTGCCGATACGGGTGTATTTTTGTATGTACCGGCAAAATGTTTT
>KB697530.1:0-10697 GCA_000349165.1 Anopheles christyi
GGAGGGGGGGGGGGTTCGGGCACTCACGGATGTTACGCGTTGGAGGAGGAGGATACGGGAGCACATATTCGTCTTATTTGGAAACTGTGTGTATGGGTGTAACTTTTTTTCTGCTCTTTATCTGCTCAGTTAAACATGCTTTCATATGCTATACTATGCTTACTGGGTGTGCGACATGGCGTTCTGGAAGCTTTATTATTGTATCTTTCAATTTTATATTCCAACTACAATGACAATGAAATTGGTGGACCCGAAAATGGACCCGTAACGTACAAGGAACCGAGAAGGAGGCTACAATTACGAGTTTTAAATTTGTAAACCTTGAATTTAAGTTTTATGTATATTTTGGTTATTTATGTTTCTCGTTTGATTTATTTTCTTTTGAGTTCGCTTATTTTCTAAAAGTATTATTGTGTATGTAAATATACTTATTTTCGATACATTTTAACTTTGATTTCGTTCCACTATACTTTATGTTATGATTGTTACAAATAAGAATCGCATGACGCCATCGATCACAACACTCTTGGCAGCCGAACTAATCAGTTAAAAAATGAAGAATACACTCCTCAGACGACTTTTAAACCAGGATTGACATCTCGCAAAAGATGTCCATCTCTCTGGAGCAAAAAATTCCTGGATAAAGTTACGCACCTTTGGGAAGACATCTAACGCAGCTTACAGTTGTTGTTTTTTGTTTTGTTTTGCTGTTGTTGCCAATTGCTCACACAATCTTCCCAACTCGTTCCCTTTGTAGACTCCTCGCTAACCGCATCACTCTTCTCCATCCATCAAACCGGATATCTTCTCGCTTCGGTTTTGAATGTGTGTAGTATCGCTTCTCCCTTTTGCGGGATGATTACTTGCGTTTTGCCTTTTTTTTCTTCCATTCGTTGGATCGTCATTTAGCTTCTACCGTCTTTGGGATGGAAAGTTATCAACAACAACAAAATATACATACCCACACATGCACACGAACCTTCTTTCCCTGTGGTGCTGGAGGGTACGAGCGACGCTTGCCCTATCCACTTTCCCTACCCATCCACACCCATACCATCACACCCAGGGTGATCGCAACCGGAGCGAAGGTGAAGTCAGAATAATTTGTTTATTTGTTTATTTGCTCGCCCAATGCGCCCGAATTCTGCTGTACTGCCCGTTAGGTTGAGACTGCCGCCGCCGCCGCCGCCCTGTTAGTGGCAGATTCTTACCTTTCTAGCGATACGTGTATACGGGCTGTGTGTATTTGTAACTGGAAACTGGAGGATGCTGCACCGTGTGCTGGAAAGTATGGAAGGTTTTTCGAAGATATGTGGTTTCTGTGTGTTCCTTTGCCTTTTGCTTCTACGCTGTTCCGTTTACGGCGGCGTTTCTGTCGGTGTTTCGGAGATTAGCGCATTTTGCTTCTTGTGTGCCATGATTTATCACCTGTAGTCATTCTCCATTGGTGGTGGTGGTGATGGGGGTATTCGTTTTAGATAGTGTATTTTTCTGGTTATTAGTCGAATTCTTGCCGTTGTAGGAATTTGTCACAGAAACGAAATTATTTTTTTTTTAAATTTATTTCGTTTGCTTGTTTTTAGTTATAAATTTATTATTACAGTTTTAGCGAATTATGGTGCCTTTCTGGATTCAAACAGTGATTGTTTTTTTGTTAGATTTACTACGCCAGTGCCATTGTCTGTTATTTTTGTCATTTTATGACGTTTTTCTAGTGTTGCTCTTTTTAATGTTGATTGATCAAAGTTTTGTAAAAAAAACAACAATTGAATCAGGTTTGATTAGGTGGCTAAATTCAATTTTAATGGTCTAGGTTGTGAAGTATTTGAACATCGAACATAATTTATCATATTTGCTACAAAGGTAACAGTCGATAAACTGTTTCGTTATCCAAACGCTAGCATGAGCTTTCTCATCAACACACAGACGCACCCACCCAGTTCCGAAATCAAGCGATCGATATACCGTACGCATAATAGGTGTATTTGTGTATATACATAGTGAAGCAAAAGATCTTAAGCGCGGCCTCCACCAGCACCTGTGGGAGGTGAGGCTTTAGACAGTCCACGACACGACAGTGCTCGCGAGAGATACCGTTGAAACAATTTCCCCGCCCGGCCTAATCCATCTTCCCGTGAGCCCTTTTATATTTTTATTTTTGCAATGCGCTGGCTCACACACTGATGGGGAAAAGGGGGCGATGCCATCGTTGGTGGTTGGTTCATCTTTCCACATTTCCCTTCGTTCGGACCTGCGATTTGGATCATCATCACCGGAGCGATGGGTGAATCTGTGTTGTATTCTTTCTCTTCTCAGTCCATGTTTTCTCCGCATTTCTTCCTCTTCTACTGTTTCTCCCAGGGGCAGCGGACGGATACGATCGGGGAAGCGTTTTGGTACCGTTTGTCGAGGATGGTGCCCAATCCACCCTTGCCGTGGTCCGTAGTACGCGGTCGCTGTTTTGACTCTTGCGTATCATTTGTGGCGAGCGAGCGAGTAGAGAACATCGCACCCAAGTACCGGTGTGACTCGTCGTTCTTCCGTTGGCTGAGCCGGCGGGAAAGAACCGAACCAAGAACTCGGTCTTTTGACGTTCAAGCGACCACCTTTACTTCCAAACGGTACCTTTTCAACGGGCGTAGAGCAAAAGATGGAGATGCAGACGGCAGGGAAGTCATCATCGAATAAATACCTGTTAAATCCAAATGTGCTCCACTCGCAAACCGTGGTTCCGTAGGCGAGGCGCATCTTGGTACCGCGTATGAGTGTGTGTATCCCTTGCGCCCAACACTTCCCGTTTACAATGCCCACCGGTGAGGGGACACACAGGGCTTCAGGGGTTTGAGGTTTCCAGTACGTTCAGTGCGGGATTTCCGATAATCGTAGCGATGGTCTAAGCTTCGTTTACCTTTCTATTTCCCCCAGTCTTAGCAGTACGATGCAACAGATCGCGATCACGATCTACTCTTTGATCTGGTCATTCATCATTTTCCTCCACTCGTCGGTACAGGTTTCTGGCGAGCGGACAGGAAAAACCATCATCAGCTAGCCCGAGCCTCGCACGGCAATCGGGAGTTACCCCTGCAAATGAGGTCCAATTTACTGCGCTGTGGTTCTCAGCCGCCTGCGGTTCTAGCTCGGTCTAGGGCGGCTTGTGGCGATGGGTGTATCGGCTACCGCGAGCAACGCCCGACCCGGTATGGTCGGTATGGTGCTTCCTCGCTCGCTCGTCTGCTTTTGATCGCATTCAAGGAATTTAAGGATCATTACCGGAATCCGGCCCCAGAATGATGGACAGCGGAACGGAATGCGCCTCCGCTAAGGTTCACCAGGGAGGGTGGGGTTTAACCGAATGCACGAATGCAACTATATAGCGTAGTCTACAGGTTGTGGAGGGTGGCGATGGGCGGAAAATTATGGCCTTTACACACCTTCTACTATGCGATCGATGTAAAGCACGATCATGTTGTGTTTTCTTTGTTTTTTTTGTTATGTTGGCTGGTAAAGTGAGTTAAACCGATCACGTTGTTGTTTGTGGTTTAACGGTTTTTGTTGACAACGTTTCTACAGATGCAGTTGGCTATTTCTTCTGTTGTTTTTTTCTTTGTTGGAGTTATTTAGATGGTTTACATCTGTGAAGTTTTATGGGAAACATTTAGTTTCAAGTTTTTAGTAATAGTTTTTTCTCTGTTTTCTTCCATTCCTTTGAACATATTTTAGAAGAAAAATTTAATTTTTCATTGTTACTTGTCTCTTGTTCAGTTCTTTGATTTGGATTGAAATTTTTATTGTGCTTTTTTTTCGGAATTTTCAATATTTGTTGCTCTTGTTGTTGTCCCTGCAATAAAGGAAGCCACCTATAAACCGGCCACTTTATTTGATCTTTTTCTCAAGCCAACAACGTCAAGCAAAGCGTTCGAAATATTTTTCCGCCCCACCCAAAACCTCGCGTCAGCATCGGTCGCTTTGTATTGCGTCCGATTACACCTTACATCAGAGCTCAAACCACTGAGAACGAAGAAAGTAAAATCAATTTATCAACTACGGAAGGGCAAAAAATCATTAAAATCCCATCTTCACCGTACAAGTGGACGAACACAAGACGCCAACTGTTACCGTTGAATGGAACGGGGAGGAAAAAAGGTTGCTCTAGGGTGGTGTTAAAGGGAAACGAAAAGATCCTTAAAGCAAATCAAACGGTCCGTGAGCTTTACAGGCGTTCAAATATTCAAAGTTCTGTCCGGGTGTCGAACATTTAGCTCTCCCGTAGTGGATCGCTTTTGCATCCCCCTTCGCTCTTGATTTTTGCCTCCCTTTTTTCTAATAGATTTGTTTTGATCGTTTGTAATCAAGTGGGACGAAAGGGCACCCGCCCGAAACGGTTCGGAAAGCTTTCCTTCCCTCCTTCATCCCTGTCGACCCGGTTTTGGTTTTTGTTTTTTTTCTACTTTTCTTCGATGGGGTCATCTTCTTTCTTTTGGGCCCAGCGCTTGATTTATCCTTCACTCTTCAGTACGTTACCCCTTTTTCTCGACGCGTCGGCCTGTTACCCTTGGCCCTACACTTAAGCTCGCGGGAACTAATCATATTTTTTACGATCACCCTTCGCTTCTTGGGGCATCATCTCGCAACGTTCCTCGTAGGACACACACACACACACTCGCCGGATCGCGGTGACGACGACGACAGCTCTGGATGAATTCCTTTCGCATCGTATTCCATCCAAAGGCGATGGCGTTCGAATTTTCTCTCTTTTGCTCCGAGATTTCACACACGGTGTGGCTGGTGGCGACGAGCGGTGGTAGCAGCAAAATGTGTCTCCTCTGGTGCTTGCTTCTCCAGAACGGTTTAATCTGACCCATCCCCATCGATTGTAGGATCGGCACGAGGGAAAGTCAACGTGAGGTGGAGAGGTGGTAAAGGCAACGAAGACCATGGAACGCGGGCACACAAAGGAGGACGATTAACAGCGCAAACCGTTCTGAGGCAGCGTTCTCGCGACCGCCGCGTGGAGACCCGATCGCAATAAAACCCGTGGGATGATGCTGCTGCCGTCCAATGCTGATGATGATGCTGCTCGAGCATTGGAATTTCGTGCGGTGGACTGTCGTTCGCCTTTACGGCGTGTGGCTTTCTACTGCTCGGCGGGTTTATTGATTATTTTATTTCTGTGAGTGTTGGGGTTGCCTCCTCCCCATTTCGGACGTTCTGTCTCCATTCGGGCAGTTGTTTTGTTTGCTTCGCCCGCCGTTATAGTCCACTTTGGGTGGCTTCATATGCGAGGGCGCGACGGCGAGGCAGATGAAGGGTGAACACGTAGCCATAGCCACCTGATTCCCGTGATCTCGTGGGTCGCATGCCTGTTTATTGACCTCGAACAAAACGATCGAAAAAGGAATGGAAAGATGGTTCACGTTCGCTTTGGTTGAAAGAAATAGGTGGTTTTTTTTTTCAATGAGGATAGCTACTTGTTTGCTTTTCGGTGTAATGAAGCGATTTAAACTAGCTAAGACACATAAGTATACCAAAAATACCATGACAAATAATAATGGTATGCTTTGTCGTGCAAATTAGGTAGTAGACCGAAAACATCATCAAATGTCAAACTGATCTAGAAGAAACACATTGTTTCATGCTGAAAATCATCCATCAGTAAGCATTCCCCAAATCACTCATTTCGCAAATCGTTTATTTATTTTAGACGCCGATAAAAGTCACACCGTTTGACTTAATCCTCTCGCAGGGTTTTCGCGACCCGCAGCACACTTCCATTCCGACTCAAAAATTCATCTTCTAACTTAACCTGTTTCGATTCGGAATTTGGAGTCCCACCATAAAGCACCTTTCCTTACCCGGGCAATCGGCAATATGGTCTGGCAATCCGCAATTCCACGCGTCACAAGAGAGCCTCAACACGGTCCTGTCACACACCTGGACGACACGTTCGTGTCGTACTTTTGGAAGCTTGAAGTTAAGCTTCCTTTTAGTCGAATTCGGCCGAATGTTACGAAACTATGATCAGCGTCTTGGTTTTTTTTTTCTCGGCGAAGGCAGCGTATGAATTTCAACTGGTGATGGATGAGATCATCAGTTAACACCTGTCTCCATGCAATCAGGCGTGAGATGGTTGTATGTGTGTGCCTTTTCTAATAGGTTTACGTTTGCGACTTTTAAGCTTGATTCAGAAAGATAGAGGCACCCAAAGTGGGTACAGAAAACACGTTGAGATGAAAGAGTTTCGATTGAGTGCTTTTTTACGAAATGATTTGTCACTGGCTTGTTTTTCAGTCACTGATGACTAAAAGGAAAATAATCTTAACTTTAAAATTGAACTTTTAGTTCTTTCAAGGACATTACTGAACGTCGTTGAAGGACAACCATTCATGACATCAGAAACATATTTGTAGTACATTATTAGCTCAATTATAATACCTCTATAATGCTTCATTGTTGTAACATTCCAAAGCAACCGACACCCTTCCATGTTCATATTTCACCGCCCGAAAGTGAAGCACTCGCACAGGACAAAGGACAAATACCTTTTGCACGAAAATGGAGCACGCAAAAGGTGCAACAGAACAGACGGTGCGATAAAACCCGTGGATAAAACAAACTACTCCAGAAGCTATCGTTCGCGGTACGATTTTGAACTGCTGTGCAAAATTGTGCGAGTGAATAAGAGAAACAGAGAGTATTGAAAGGAAATGAGACAGAAAGAGAGAACAACACACCAGTGGAAGCAAAAGCATACATCTCCAACGCGAAAAGTTGAAGCGAACGAGATGAAACCAGCGACCAAGCGCGCACGAGCATTTGACCCAACGGTGGTACGGATTTGTGGAAGCGAAGGTCAAGTACTTTCTGCACCCCTCAACCACCCCCCCCCCCCACACTCCTGCACCGAGTAAGCAGTAAGAGTAAGAGAGAACAAGACCGAAGAAAAAGGGGAAGAGGACCTTCTGGTTCGATTGGGGAATGATGAAGAAATGTGCCAACTTCTTGCACGGAAGTGGAACAACATCCCCCAAACGGGCGCGTACCAAACGGGTTGGCGGGACGAAGCAGTGTGCACGATAAGTACCGGGAAAAAATATAAACAGTGTAAAACACTGCCAACCCAACTGCGTCCTTCCAATTTCTGCTACGGTTCATTCCATCTGCCGTGGTTGTTTTGCTTTCCTTTCGCGTGATTCTTCTCTGACTTGATCATTTTCAGCATATTCTTGCCGTTCGGTTCGCTCGTTCGGTGTTTAGATGAGCGTTTTATCTCCTTCTCACCTTCTGCTCATCAGACATGTACATATTCGCCGCACAGTTTCACACGTTTTTATCGTGCATATTAATATTGGAGCGGTTTTAGTTTATGCATTACATTTTTTGCGATTTGTCGATGTACTTTTTGAACTGTGTTAAAGAAATTATTGATGTATAAACGAGCCATTAACAGATTTAAACGCAAATTGCAGTAATAGAAACATCAAAACATATTAAAAATGATAGAAAGAATACAAAATTATAGGAAATTGTGTGTATAACGATTTCAAAACAATCTAGAAACTAAATAAAGGATAAAAAAATCAAACTAAAAAAATAAAACATATGAACATTACCTCAACTGATTAATAAAACAATACTCAAAAGACCACGCAAACCGCCATCAGATTCATTAACGCAACAGATTAAATGGACTTTCAAAACGGAACGAATTAATTTAAACCTTCTCTTGCTATTTGAATCTGTTTTCTGTTTCCAGAACAATGTGCAGCACAATATCTCCCATGCTCACATATCTTCTCGTATTCGCTTGCCAGTTCCACAACGAACCTTATGGATGCTGCCACCTCTCGCTATGCTGTGTAGGGGGTGGGTGTTTCAGCGACTCATCCCAGGCACTGGTTCATCGTCTCGTTCCATTTCATTTCGTTTCGTCCAATGCCTTCCATCCTTTGCGTTCACCTCAGATTCCTCCGCCCAAAAACCAAATTCATCACATTTTCGGATACACAACACCCCGGCTGGCAGTGCGTTTGCGAATCGTTCGTACCTTGGAAACCATTTGTTTTACCTACTCCCGGGAACATTTATACACCACCGTCAGTGGACGATCGGACCAGAGGGTGGGTAACGCGTGTGTTTTCGCATGTGTGTGTATGTGTGTGTCATTCGCATACCGAAGAGTCAAATACGGTTCAGTGGTTCACTCACTTTAACTCATCGTTCCATCGTTCGAAGCTCTCAGTATCATCAGGGCATTCATGTACGGGTTTGTCCCTCTTTTATCTCTCTATCTTTTTCTTGTGCTCCGTCTCGCTCTATCTATATTTCTCTTTCGGTTTCGGGTTCAGTATATTCAATAAAGTGATCCCTTTCTGATCATTCCCATCGCTGGTCTGTCCCATCGTAGCACAGCACTCCATGCGAGGGGTTTCGGCCAATGCCAAATGATACGAATAATGAAGAAGTGCTCCCGAAGACCGTATCTGCAGCGTGTGGATGACGAAGCCATTCGTCCTGGATGGATGTTCGATCTATCGATGGAATAAAGTTCCATTGTAGAATGCCCTCGACTACCATGCATCGACTCGTCTACACGGACGGTTCTATCCAATATTGATTTCATAAGGCACCAGCGACACTGAACACGTCATGGTTTCACTGTTCTCAGCAAGTAAAATAAACATGTTTTACGTAATTTCGTGCAGCATAATAATGTTTCAAAACAAAACCCAATTAAACAACCCAATTAACAGCTTCAACTGGTGACCAGCATTTCAACGCATATGGTTCTTCAGCACACAACAAAAAAACCCTTCTGTCCCCCTTTGCGATTCGAAACAAACTTCATCCAAACCCCTTGTTGCTCTCGCACCATACCAGCATCGTAATATTTCACCCCGAGAATGTCGGGATTCGCGGGAGCGAAAACGAATCAAACAAGCCTGTCGCTTTAATCTAATCGTGCACTTTATTAATTGTAATTGATTAAACGAAACGAATGCGCACTGTAAAGGGGTTGCAAAGCATACTCTTCCCTTGGCGTACAAACAATACCCTCGCCTGCTTGTTCCTGTTTCCTGTTTCGGTGAGTTTAATTTATGTGTGAGTGAGCGTTTTGTGTGCATATTTCTTTACGTCTTCTTTCTCTCATCTTGAGAGGAAAAAATCATAAATCGTACCAAACTCAAACTGAGACTGGGTGGGTGGAAATGTCAGATTAATAACCGCTTCAACCTCACTCTTCCATTTGTTTGCACTTCCGTCTGAGTTTGTAATTGTAATCCGCCCCGCACCGTCCAGTGACACGCGTGGGGTCGCGTTTGGGCAATTGACAAATTTGCTCCACCGGTGGCACTAGGATCAATCTTTTGCTTGGTGTTTTGTGTGTGTGTGTGCTTTATGCTCAAATTAGATCCACCAGATCGTTGAATGGGGTGATGCGTGTGGGAACATGATAGGGCGGGCTTCACTAGTGGGACGTCATTAATTAATCAAATCAATTTCACTTGCAGCAAATTATGTGATTCCCCGTTTGGACTGTGAAGTGATTTGATGAGTGATGTTGCAGAATGAAAGGATTGGGTGTAGAATTGGAAAACCTACTGTACTGTGAAAACCTATTGTTATATCATCTCTATCAATGCCAGTCCATCTTTACAATCCTTTCATAATATTAAGATTGTCTCTTCTATACACCTCAATTTTTATTCATTTTTTGCTACTATTTTCGTTTTGCTTCATTTTTACATTATTTTCTTCTTTTGTTTGAGCATTATCCATATTATGCATAATTTTTCTACCAATTCTACCATCTAACCAATCCGGCAGAACTAAATACAAATAAAATGTCACCCGTCCGTTATGAAAAAAACCTGTAAAATTTAATATTCCAAAGTCAAAGTATAGCGAAATATAAAGATAAGCTATTTCTTATGGAGTTTGGATGAGGGAGTTTCTATTTCATTGAAACTATATGTACTTCCTCAATACCAATTCTACACTCTGATTCTACTCTCATTTTGAGAAAGCAATCCACATCTTTGTAAGTGCGTCAAAATACCAATCCAATGCGTGAAAGCCACCCGCTCGTCGGCACCACCAATCGTGGTAATGATGTCGCAGAATCAGCAAACCCCACCAAACCGGAGCTGGTCCCTGTGTAAGTGTTTCCTACAGCGTTTGGTCGGTGTTTGGAAGCTGCGGCGGAAAATGATCGCAAGGGGCAAGAACAAGGGGCGAAAGGGAGGAACCCCGAGAGCGAGAGCGGGCAATTGCGGAAGGCGAGCGACTTCGGTTGCGTTTATTTTCAACGTTCTTGATATTTTGATTATTTTTATCCATATTCATCGCTTTTTGCTGCTTTTTAACCGCCACCGCCTTTACGAACTATTACGGTATCTTCCTACAAGGATGGTGGAGGCGCATGGTGGGTGATGAGGAAGTGTTGTTGCTTTCCCACTTTATCGCCCTCGGTCACTTGCTCCCGCTTCCCTCCGTCTCTCTCTCTCTCTCGCTCTCTTTCCCACACACGCTCACAAATTCCTTCTCACGGTTGATCATAGTCGTTGTTGCCGTCATCAACCTCTTCTCTCGTGGTTGTAGCAATGCTTGTTGGAATCGTGCTGCCCTAAACGATGTACGTACAAAGCGTAAAACCGGAGCAAACACCGATAGTCATATGCCCACACAAACACACATAC
>KB697534.1:0-10034 GCA_000349165.1 Anopheles christyi
GTATGTGCCGCATGCTGGAGATGTTATAAACGGTTGTAGACAAAAAATTTTTTCAGCGTTGTGAAAAAATTGCGAAAAATCCATTTTTTTAACCTAAAACGATGGATACAAAACGCATTATAACAAACTGACAAGGTATAAAATGCACGAACCATGCATCTTCGGATGGATGAATGAGAACGTGCTTTATAAAATGAACCTCAGTCTTCGACTTTTATGCAAACTGCGATCAACGATTCACTATGTTTTATATTTATTATCAAATTGTATTTTATAATTATAGGCTATCTAGTGCGTCCTGCTGTTCAAGTTATTGAACTGAAGCTGTGACGGACCAATTCGAAACAATATGTTGTTGCTCAGGCTAACATCAGCGCGGACGAAACGTATTTGTCTTGCGGTGGCCTAGTGCAGGAGGAGGGTTGGGTGCTGGAGAATCCCTATGAGGAAGATTCCTTGCAGGAGAGTCTGCGGCTTTGGGCTATGGAAACCGACCAAACCATTCTTAGCGTGACTCTAATGCTCTAATGCGCTTTCCAATGATCGAGGAATAGTGAGGATTGCTGTGGGCTAGTTTTATTACATAGGCATAGAGAAATGACTTTAGTCCTGTACTCTGTAAGTAACGTTCAATCTTTGTTCACGAATTAAGTGTTGTTTTATTTTGATTACGTCACTTGTAACATAAAAAAAAACAAGAATATTAATATGTGTGTATGTTTTTCTTCCATTCTTTTTTGTAGCGACTTTGATCCTTTTTTTTTTCTCGATGGTCTGCCTTTGTTCAAAAGCCATACGCAGTTTTAGCCCATCCTAATGAGGGCCCATGGTATGCCATATCTACCGGTGATTACGGTAGCATTATTTAGCGGTGAATCGAAGCCACTGTCTGTGGAGGAATATTTGGGGCCGTTCGTCGTAAAAAAAAATGAAAAAAGAGTTGTAGATAAATGGACTGTCGTACTGGGTGTCTCTTCGTGCAATTTACACCTATTTACTAGCTCGATCGTACAACAATGGTAGAATATGTAAAGCCTTTAGGTAACAAACTATTTTTACCTTTCTAATGTCTCATAATCACTTTTAATTGTAAGCGTGAAACAATTCAATGCGACATTCAGGTGCCAGAAGTGCACCATAGCGACGAAGCACGGCATGCCTTCGACAATTTTACCGTTATGGTGCATAAGTCCAGAAGAGGTTGGATGAGGAGTTTCGTCCTGGTGTATATCCGTGAAACAAACAACCCTATGCCAGTTTCGGAACCGAACTCATGAAAATTGATCCAGGACATTTTGGTGTCGTAACGGATAGTGGATGAAGTGTCAAGTTGTTTGGCAGTTGGCCGGGTTTGTCGTTTTGCACGATAGATTGGGGGCTGATACGTACGATCACTTAACACTGCATATCGTTGCTATTTCTTTGCTGTCGACGAACCCCCATCGTGTAAATAATGCAACCTTTTGCAGCCAAGAACTGATGAACTGCACATCTGTTAATAAGTGTACACGAAACGTTACAAATTTAATAAGACACACAAATGCATACATTTCAAAAATCGTCTTATTGAGTAAATCATATTCAAAATATCACATTTTGAATTCCAGATTATTTTATTTATCATTAAAATAAGTAAATTTGAAGTAACTAACCAATCAAAAAGAAAATTAAAAAAACCATCGTAGCCAACTATTAATACAATTTAACAACGAACAGCAAACAAATGCCTTACGAATACTAAAACATTTTTTTTCAATTATTAGGTTGATTGGTTTCAACTATAAAATTTGATATATCGGAGTAATATCTAAATCAGCACACAGCACACACACACAGTGATGACAAGCTTTTTCTAAGTTTGGCCTCGCCATCCCTCAATGATGATGAAAAAAAATCCTGAGAAACTATCTAATTATAGTTTTTTTAATCAGTGGTAACTACTTTTTTAAATGAAATTAATATATTTTGAGTTCCTTGACATAAAACTTGTCGCACTGTTCCATTCAATTGCACATATCGGCTGTTTCCTAATAGATTTGTTTAAAGCCTCGCTTATTCCTTTGCTTGCAACGGGCGAAAAGATTTGGTGGCCAAGCCAATTCTAAACCTGCCGCATGAACTATCCATCGGCCTGTTGTTGTTCAAATTGTAGGATTTATTCCAGTCTTACTAAACGTTGAACCCCTCCGGACACTTGGGAGGATCGATCGATCGTCGATAAATACAGCATCGTGAATTTGGCCAACTATCACAGCTGTACGCTCCACGGATTGGTGGATAACGTTTAATATCTCCTCCTGACTTTTTAAATTTGGATGCACTTGGAACAGGATCCGCTAGTGCGGGAAGGTTAGGAACAGAGGCAGGAGTAGGCCAATAGTCTGGGGGAGCTGTGGACATGTTTGCGGTGGTCCTGGCCATGGCGGTTGTATTGACAAATGTGGTTGTTGTTGTTGTTTTTGTTGTTGCTGGTCGTTTTATGCTCATTTCCGTTGGAATAGCTCGCACCATAGAGTATGGAACGTGAATTCGGCCCACGGGCTGTACCCTTATCCCAAAAGGTCCTGGTTGAGCTGGACAAACGGCCGACGAGTTGGCCGGACCTACAAGTAACTGCTTAGCAAGCTTATGCCGAATGCAAACCTTCGGCTGTGGAGCAGCTTGTTTATCGTTTGGCGATAGATGATGCTTATAACTTCCAGGTTCCATTTGCTGAAAATCACAATGTATGTAAGGATAGTGTAAGTTAGCATAATTTATGTCGTTCATTACTTTCACTTGCTGTGCACCAATCCAAACACTAATAATCGGAATCGGCACGGAAAGAAATCAACCATCACGAAACGGATAAAAGGTCGACCCGCGATACCCATCACCCGCATCACATACATCGGACAGGTGAAAAATGTTGAATGTAAAAAAAATACTTACCAAAGATTTAAATAAGCCTTACCAGTAACTGTGAAAAATCAGCTGATCGTGCGGGGAATAACAGTGCGGGTGTGTTAAAGCAAGCGATGTGTGTAGAAGAAAGAACAACGAATCAGCAGCCAAATGCGGAAGGTGGCACATCTGACGCGCCAAAAATACAGAAGTCAGAAGAGGAAAAAACATACTGAGTTTTTTTATCACCCATTCTTTATTTTTGTTAACTACAGCCATACCTATGCCATCAACACGTTTGAATTCCGGCGCTCTTTTCTTGACAGAACGAGATGCACTCATATACTGGTTCTCCCTCACACACCCTTATTTGACGGTAAAAACGAGACGGCAAAAACTGCTCGAATTTGCTGGCCACGATTTTGCCGCGACGAGAGGCCGTGTACAGCGGTACGAGAGTTTCTTACAGCGGCATTCTCTCGAAACCGTTTGAAAGCAGATAGGAACAACTGTTGGTGATGAAGATGAGAAAATATTTGAAACGAAGTATTTAATAAACCCTTAAATTCGAGCAAAATAGAAAAGAAATAAGAACCAAGATGAATAACACTCAATTAACACTATCGTAGTATTGCGTCCCAAACAGCTCTAGAAGCACTTGAACTCGTTTTACACCATGTTACAGTGGTACATTTCACCAATTCTAAACCGCACGCTAAGATAAATCGTTTTCGTCTCAGGCGTTTCGATAGAAATTAATAATTACCAAGCCTTTCATCTGCTCTTCAACATTTATGCGTAATAAAGATCTCAAAAGATGATCGATTTGATGCTACACAGCATGTGCAGCACACGTACCATTCACTTCTAGCTGTACCATCCGATCCCTTTGCTCGTAAACATTAGTTGCCATGTAGACGTTATTAATAAAAATTTGTCATTCTGTTTGCAGATTTGCAGTTCTCGTCATCGGTTTCATTGCTCGCGAATGGGCGGCTGTTCATCTATGTTAATATCCCAGACGACAGCGATATAAATTGAGCAAAAGAGTAAAAATAACACGACCTCATGTATTGCATCTCAATCAAGCTGGTAGTAATGCGAAACCCACCACTAAATGCTCAGCTCCAGACGATACATTTCTTCAAGAAGAAGCAGCAAAATAATTGCATTTTTGAATCCTTATTTTTCTCTGTCAAATGTAATATTGAAGGCACCTTTGACTTTCCCATGCACGTGAAAGGGGTGTTAATTTGTTACGACTTGTTCTCGATGAGCCAAGTGCGTGAATCCACGAGGGTCAACATCAGACGGTGCAATGATTTTCTTCTGGAATTTGAAGTAAATTACAATTTATGATGTATACTGAGCATAATGTTTTAATTTTGTGTGTAGGTAGGCTAAAAGTAAAAGCTAATACATACATTTAACAACCGAGATTTGCCTCAAAAAGATTAAAAGAACAACGGATTTCAACCGAAAGCCGGATTGAATTGTTAGAGCAATAATTAGACAAGCTAATTTATTTTATTCCTAGCGCAAATTTTTCTATAAAAACCGAAACATTGGCCTGTTAAGCAGATTGTTAGCCAACAGAATAGCAAAGCAGCAAAATTAAGCCTCTCGAAGGCTGGCACAACTTTCGAAAGCAATCATGCCCGCTGCCAACGATCGTGCGCTCCATTTTACTTCACCACTTTTACGGGCCACTTTTCACCGCGCTGTGCTGGTGCCTCCCGCTCCCGCACGGAAGCGCACGTCCTGCCAACGGGCGGGCTGGTGCGAATTACTACGCGACCCCAACACGAATGGCCCACCAGTGGACCACCAAAAGTGATCTTCCAAACGATAAGACTAATTAAAATTATGGGACCCTCCAACCAAACAACCCATCGCCTTCTTTGCACACGAACGCGCGTACCCAGTGGCAATCTTCGCGGGCGACCTTTGCTTTTCGGCTGGCCCCGTTAATTGCTTCAACAAGACGTTAAATCCCGTTTCGTGCTATTACGTGACATCAAAATCGTTCATCCCTCTTTTTTGCCTTAGTTTCTCCGTTTTCAACGCCCTTTTCGGGAGAGTGGGGCTAATTCGTGGTGTCTGACAGAGGCAGATGGTAGGAGCGCGAGGTAGGATTGAATGTTGAAGGATTTGATCGAAAGCTAAAAATAGTCCCGGCTACCGAAACCTAACACCATCGCTTGCGCTTGTCTGTGCCTTGGTAAATGTTAAGTCATTCTGAAATTTTCCGGCCCGATTGAAAATCTTATCCGGCATGTAGAGACAATTGCATAGACCATGGTGTATTGCTCATGCAATAGAGTAATGCTTGTGGAGTAGAATATTATGTATAGTTGAAACAATACCGATGTCGATCTGTCGACCGACGGGTCGGATTGTTTCGTGTCTTGGTTGTGTTGAACGGTCAAATCGGCCTGTTCAGTTTCTTCGACCGTGGTCAGTCGATGCAATCAGATGAGATCTATAATTTATCATATTTATAGATTATTTACATACAAATGGGCAACTATTCGCTCATTAATTATGGAGCCTGGAACATCTTCGGCAGATGCATTGATTGGTCTTTCCGTTGCACTGTGTGTTTGTGTGTGCATGGAAAGCCTGTGAGATGACGGTGGTTTTGTATTTGGCTACCCAAAGAAGGCGATGAGACAATGTTCCACTTTCCAGCCAAGATTTGCCATCAAGACAATCAATAGCAATTAGGCGTTGTAGCAATACAAGATCGAAATTCATCTTACATACGGGCACACATGATGCCTGAGACTAAACAAACCGTAGGAAAATAAAATACAAAATTTTAATTTATGTTTCTCGTAAAATTTAAAAGCATTTTGATGATTTGTAACTAAATGTTTTAGTCATTTATTTTTAATTTAATAAGTTTCTATCAGATTGCCTTGTAGACTTAAAATGTAACAGTAAAAAACAAAATAAGTATATTTTCCATTATAATATTTTTTTGTTTGTTTTTGCGGCTGTTTCATCTACACCAGCAAACATGCACATAGGCTAAGTTTGGTTTAAATATTTCCCTTTTCACGTGAAAGTTCCGAATAGCAAAGGCATGCATGTGCACAGGATTTGCACAAGGGAAGACGGAGAAAAAAAAGAGACTCATTAAAACACCCGCAACACGAGAAGTGACGCGCTGCGATGCTTTGTTCGAACTTCATGTTTCTCGTTGTCTGATGTGATGTATGAAACAGGAGCCTGCTCAATTTCTCCGTGACATGTTGCTTTTAGACACGCGGGAAACCAAACACAGACCTGCTGGCCTTACTTCGAGCATTTGCAGTTGAGGGAAATTTTTCAATAATTATCCTTCAAGCAGGCTAATTACTGTTGTCCTTCCGAGAACGGTTCCGCTGAACTCGAGCTATTTGCATCTTTTTACCAAGCAGGCTGGTTCAACGAAGTCGGCTAGTGTAACAAGATGAGCAAAAGCATCCACGCGTCATAGACACAACAGAGTTGTACCACAGAGTATGGGTTTGGCTTCGTTTAGACCGAGGCTGGAAAGAAGAAAAAAACATAAAACATGCTGGCATGTAAAGGTCGAAGCGAGGGAGCGCTGGGAACATCTTACTAGAAAACCGATAACCCGAACGTGGCGGTTTTCTAGCTCTAAAACTTTATCATGAGAAGCGAGCGCCGAAGGAGCGAAGATTTGACGTCGTCCCAGGCCAAGACAACTCGGTCCATCCGGGTGCTTTTTGGGAAGCGGAAGTCTTTAAAACCGTTTACCATTATTTCCCTTTTTCGACACGATGGTTACGATTCTGACGGCGGCCTCTCGATGAAAATCAACCGAATCGTTTTGCGTCCCTTTGCGATGATGATGTTGATGATGGTGGTCAATGGGACTCAACTTAAGCCCGCAAACATGATGGCGCTTTGTGTTAGCAACCGAAGGGCGGCTTCCAACGACCCCCTGGGATGGCAATAGAAATGATCGGCGTAGCATCTTTTCATGCTAGCCCAGAAGCAGCGGCCAAGAAACAGCAACGGAAGAGTTGACACGGGTAAGAAAGCAAAGCGCTGCACGAGCCCAGTGCACGGAAGTGAAAATGTGGTGGAAAAGTTTTACGAGAACTAAGGGCACCTTCGGTCAACCTGACCATCCCCCCGCTCCTCTTGAGTTACTTGCGAACTTCGGTAAAGGGTGAGGCTGTTTAATGAATGGTAAATATTACCGAACCATCGCTTCTTGAGACACTTTACCTTACCTAGAACAAGCGGCGCTTACGATTGTTGACCCCATTTTCATAAAGGGAGCAGTTTGTGAGTGTTTGTGTTTCGGTTTGTCTGTCGGCAAAATGGTAAGAAAAGATAAGTGCCGCGAACATGTTGCTACGATACGGAAGCGGTCCCCTTTATTAAGCCAAAGACCATTGACCATAGAACGGTAAGAGAGTAATATTAAAAATACAAATTGATGCGGTCAGTACCAGCATAGCAAAAGGAGGGTTTTCCGTGTTACAGTTGCCTGCTTTCTGCTTTGGTTGCTTTAGATAGCTACTTTGCAGTTGGATTTTTAATTTGTCACGAAAGATTTTCTTCCGAGTGCGAATGACTTAGATGCTAGGTGGGAAGTATTTTTGGTAAAATTATGGGAAACTAGCTTCTTGGTTATACATTTTATGTCTGTGTAGGGTGTACGTAAAGAAGAACATAAAACGGTATTAGGTAAATAGTCTGGTCTTGTAGCGTTTTTGATTGCTTCCTAACACGGATCGTTTGTTTTGCAATTTCCGACTGAAAAGCGTGCAGGTATAAGAGAATCACAACATTATTCCACACATTGTCAAAAGACCGCCAAATATCAGTTGTGTAACAACTGCATAAGTGTAACAAAGCACTAGCTGTGTTGAAATGGTTTGTAAAACATTTGGCTTAGTGTATAATGTAGTAGACCAGTTTTGTTTCATGTTCTACCTTTTCCTTATAGAAAAAAAAAACACAACCGCTCACGAATCAACCAAAGTCAAAACGATCCTCAACAAATAAAAGCATTGCACAGATTTCATAGCTATGTGACCTTAAGAGCCAGCAACGGTTGGCTGAAAGGTGAAATTTTATATTTTAATGGTTGTTTTATTAGCTAGATGCTGGTTGTTTTCCACACCTGCACCAGCACCACTTGATGCGTCTTAGTGAATGTATCGTTTTCTTGCACTAGCGAACGAACCACAGCCTTTGCTCGTTGCATCTTCCACTCCCTGAAGGTGTCTTTCCCCGAAGTGTATTGTTCAGTTTTACTTTACAAACCATCTGTTTTGCTTGTTTGTTTGTTTTTTTTTTTTGTAATGCTGTTGCACAATTTCCAACCAAGCCTTTTGCGGGAAGGTTGAACAGCGGCCGCTGTGTTTAACAGATATTGTACATATTTTTTGGTTAGCTACGGGATAACAAACAAGATTAACAGGGCAAACGCAATGAATAGAGGCACACATAACTTCAAGCAATGGAGCATTGTGGGGGTGATGCATAAGGTATGTAGAAAGTCGGTAAAATACCTATTCCTTTCGTAAGTAATACGTTAAAATTGGTAGTTTGAAGTCTTTTGTTTGCCAATTGCATAAAAGTAAAATGTTTTCAGGTTTATTTTTAACGAAATTTATGTTGTTTTTGCAGACTTTTTAAAGTTAACATGAATCGGCTATTATTGTATGAAAACATTGAAAGATGAACTTTTAATTGAAACTTTGAACTTATGCTTTGTTTTCGTCTTTTGAATATCATTTAATTACTCCTCGATACATTTAAAGTATGCTCCTTTGCGTACCCAATACGAAGAGTCGTTTGATTAAATTAAATTTTAAGTCCTTCTAAAATCTGTAAAATTGGATCCGTATATGAGGAGCTGATAAAAACTATTTGCACTCTATTTATTTGTTATGTAGCTAAAAATGAGTAAATTCAACATGCATTGTGCACAGACAAGAAAAATACACGATTAGCGGAAAAAGTTAATTCGTTATAAGGCACATTCGAAATCACTCTATCTTGTTATCGCTGTTATGTTTTCTTGTCTCTCAATTGTCTGGGACAGTTGAACTTAACATAGTTTGACCAATTAAAACTTTACCTAATGGCAAATCATGTGATTGTTTGATTGCTACTTTGTTAGACACTTTTTAGACAAACGAATTTTTGAAACTCCATTCTAAATTTGGCCACATTTTCAATGATCAGCAGTGTTGCGTATCCGTTCCAGTGTCCCACAGTGTCAGCGGAAAGAACACCGTGTCAACTACATATGAGTGAGCCATCGAGGGTAGGATAACGAGTTATGTACACGGGCACATTCCGAGTGACAGTACTTGGTGGCTTGCCGGATACGGCACGCTCGAAACCCGATAGCACGGTACCGGATGCGAACGGTTTGCTGATGAACCGGGGAGGACTCAGTCATCCAGTGCGGGTACGGCCTGCCCGAGCGCACGTGCGAAGGATGCGACCGACACATACACATCCAGCGAACGAGAACCGAACGAGAAAACAATCGCACGCTCGGTACATAACCCACGTTTATGTACGCCTCGGGGCAGCGTCCGAAGCTGAAAAGCGACTCCGCTCAGCTCAAGCCAAAATCAAAAGCACTGGGCGCCTGTGCCAAGGCAAAACGAACCGACCCCTACGCATTCCTCGTAACTGTCTCCCTTTTCTTCTCGCGTCTCCACCTTCCCCCTCGACTGACCGTGCTGTTTCGTTCCTCGAACCACGAGCTCAGGAAGGATCTCGGCGGCACAGCATCGGGCCACCCAACGTCACAGCATATGTGAGCTGCGGCAATGAGTCACATTGGGCAGCCTTCAGTGCTAAATTGCATACCCAGCAAGTCAAACATAAATAGTTTTTCCCGAAATTACCATTTCACCTGTGTGCTATGCCGAATGTGTCAAGTGACTTTCTTTGTGGATTTACAAAAAAAAAAAAAAAAAAAACTCCACGCATACGTGATCGTGGAAATCTGTACTCCCCTTTTGAAAGGGTAGATCCCTAAAGTTGACCAAGATTTGGTTAGGTATGTAACTATTCTATTCTCTCGATAAATGATAATACGGTATAATTTCATAAACGTCGAAATTGTGTGTTAAAAGTGCACATTCAACATACCTCAGCGG
>KB697536.1:0-10052 GCA_000349165.1 Anopheles christyi
GTTCAGTTAACAAGCGACCAAACCTCCAAACTCAAGAGCACGTCCCTGCACGCAGCATAAAAGACACGTGGCTCTTGGTGGGGGAAAAAGGTGCAGCATTGCTGATTGTAATATAATGCAAAGGTGTACGAATTAATTAAGAGCACACTTTCTTGCTTCTCGTGCGCTTGTTCCTCCCGGTTTTTTTTTTTTAGTTTCTTTCGTCAAACGGCAATACCGCTAATTTGTGACCTAGTCCGGTGGCGATTGGCCTCATGCCAATCTTGTTGCTCTGGCCCCTAAGAAAATGCGTGCTCCTTAAAGAGAATTCATTTAATTAAACTCTGGATCAGAGGCCCGATGCTTGCTGACTAGTTCGTATCCCATTTCTTACCATCCGAAGCGGAAAACCAATGGCCTTTCGTTCATCACGTGCACCAAACTCCCACCGGGGTGTCCATAAATAATCGCATCTACATAACAAATCGTGTGACTAAGATGGTGTTTAAAAGGCAGTTTGTCTTTATTTATGGTGAAATGCAGTGCCGTCCGGAAATCACGCCAAACTACTGCATTCTTCTTCTCCCGTGGGGTAAAACGTTACACTGTGTTGTGCTTTGGTCGGTGATTCGTTGTCATCTGAAGTCAAGCAAAAATAATAGATAATCTACTCATTCGTTCAGCGGACAAAGTAATCCGGTCGTAGTGGCAAGTGGTGTGATTGATATTGATTTGGCAAATAAATAAATCAATTTGCTGTACATCGTGTTGTATTTATTTTGGGTGGAATGTTTAGTTGGGTTGTTTTATTTGGCGAATGGAAATATTTGTGCTCGAGACTAGAAATAGTGAGTCAATATAAGATAACGGCAACCAAAATACAACACTTCAACTTCATAAGCTAAAGAACTTTTCTAGTAACACTAACAGCTCAGTTCGTTTATGAGTATGCTGGAGTAGGTGTATAAGCTTTGTAATCTCGTTTGGTTACTGCCATTCTTTTAGTTCTTCTAATTTCTAGGCTTTCTAACTTTATTTTGTTGAATAAAATTACACTTTTGATCTTAAAGAAAATGTTATGGATATACATTTTTACATCTCTTCGTTATCTACAAATGTATCAATTCTAGCTATCTATACATCTGTATATTTATGTAAAGATCAAATTTGACAACACTATCAGCTAAATAAAGTTTACCAGGACAAAAGGTACCCATTCAAGTAAATGAACAGAATTTAGTATTCAAAGTATTCAAAAGCCTTTTTTATACTACGCCAAAGACCTTTAGACTATATATTGTAGGACTGTACATACTTTCATGGGAAAAAATCACAAATAGCACAATCACTTCTCCATGATAAATTATCCTCGAAGTCGATTTTCCTGAAAACAACAAAAACATTTATATTTATGTCTACTGGAAGGTTTGGAAACTACTGAACTAACAAACTCAAGTTGCCCTCTTAAACAAACTAGTGGAATAGTTAACTATCCACAATTCTGATAAAAAGATGGCTCTATTATTGCAAGTTACGCAATAACAAATTTGGTAGCGCCACACCAACGTCATTTGATTAAATAACTTTACCCATGACTGCCGACCACTTGCACAACCATAACTTATCGAGTAAAAAAAAAAATTATGCAAATGTGAAATGCAAATTTTATCGATTATTCTTGAATTTGTCTAACACATTTCTCCGCAATGCTAGCAACATTACATGAAAATTGTTTCCGTCCTTTTTTGTAATGAAGTAATTATGCTTTCCTTCCATTGCGATCGTAACCAGCACTTAGCAATGGTTGTATTATTGTAATTAATTTTTGGCTCGAAAGGTACCCTGGAACCGCAAAAACCTACACGATGATTATTTTTACGATTGGCTGCAGTTCAGTGTGGGATTGAAAGCTATCTTTTATAAATGGTGTCACACACATGGGAAGGGCAACTTGAACAGAATTTAATAAAACCACCCTTATTTGTATAAACCGAGCAGTAATAAACCCCTTACGTAAAAGCAAACACATTCAAGGTCGGTTAATCTACAACATTCATTCCCAAGTGTTTGTGGTGGTGTGTATATGTTTTTAGGATTCCTTTTTTTCCAATTACCAGAACGCCCTTTTTAAACATTCCACTCACGTTGCCCTTTTTTCGGCCTCTTGGTCAAAAGAACCTAGGGATCTTGAACGAAAAACATACAAACACCATTTTGAATCGATTCCGCCGCCTTGCCACAATCGAACGTGCACGTAAATACAATTTCCCTGCTTGCTCCGTTTCTCATTGGCGGGTTATGAGTTTACTTAGCTCTATCATTCGAATTGTACGAATGAATTGAACGATCAGGATGATACAATTTGTATTCTCTTTTGATTCGTTGGCGTATTAATACATTCGACGGTCATCCAACAGCTGTTTAAATTCCCCGGAGGTGGAAAAAGCGTCATTGCGTTCGGCTCGCCATAAATTGATAACCACTTTTCCGGTTGTTACTGCTTTCTCTTACCACCCTTACTCGCTCAAAAGGATACCTTTTGTTGTTGTAGTGAACTAGGCAGCATCGTTTCCCGGTGGCCCACTGAGTTTGGCCTGTTTGGTGGCTGTTCAAGGGCGTTTCGATTAACAAACGACTAATAGCACCTTCGTGAAGAAACTGCTTTTGCTCCACTGTAACACCTTCCCGCGAGGAGCGCTTTCCCGTTGGAGTTTCGAAATGCCAACGAATCGTGTGTAACGAATTGTTATTAAATTTGATAATTTCTCGGTTTTCGTGTTTCGGTCTCGCTTCGTACGTCACCCTCGAGCCCAGCCGAACCGCGTGTGGTCTGACGGGAATTTACCCTTCTCCTGGGGATGCCTAACAAACAACGAAAAACATTCACCGTTGGAGACCACACCGTCATGTTTAAAAAAAAGAAAGAAAAAAGGGTGAGTTTAAAAAGCTGCCCGAAGAACGCGTACGGTCAGAACGCTTCTACTCAATTATTTAATAAAGCCATCATAATCCTCTCGGGCTGGCTGGAACTGTGGCTTTGTTTTCAAATATCATCCTCCCCATCATCACCGACAGCGTGGATACGTTGGCACGTTGTCGCACCGGGTGGCATTCGTCCCTGATGTCGGATAATTTCAATCGAGGTTCGAGTTTTCCGCGGTGGCAACCTAACAGCTGTAAGCAGAAGGTGCGCTCATTGGGTAGGATAATAAGCTAACGCATCATTATTTGGGAGTTTTCCTGTAGCACCAACTCTCACACCGGGGCCACCCAATCAAGGCGGTACGGAATGGAACCCTTCCGATAGGGCGGTGGCTGCGTTGCGTTGTGGGAAAATGATGCTTAAATGGACCGCCGGCCGGATTGTCAGCTGGACAGTGTCTCAGGATATTTGATACTCGATACCCACCTACCCATAGCGTGCACATCCCTAAGCGACTTTTGAATGATTGAAGTTAATTGAGATCATAACCGGGCAGCTGATTGGATAAACGGGGTGAAATTAACTCAATTGGGGAGAGAACCTCAATACACACTCATTATAGGTTTATGGTTACCTAGTTTAGAGGTTACGATTTCACTATCAAACAAAAACGGTTCTTCGCGAATACTTGTACGTTTTTTCGCCAGCTTCTTTTTCTTCCATGGCACATCAATTGTCATTGTTTTAACGTTTTAAAAAGATTTTGTAGATGGATGATGTAGTTTTACCTGAATGAAAATAGATACATTTGACGGTGCAAGAATATATTGGCTGTATATTAAAACCGATAGTATTAAAAAATATACGATGACATGGTGAGCTAGAGTAAGTTATAGCAAATGTGTACTATCGTAGACTACTTCAATAACTATCCTCAATAACCAGTCAATATTGATTCGAAACGCACCTATTGATTCGAAACGCACCAAATTTCGCATTTTTTAATATATAAAATCTGCAGAAAAACATATTTTAACTTAATCTTTCATAATGCTACCTTTGAGATGTTGTACAACCTCTTCGTAAAAATATCCATACACATTGACGATTGGCCTTGAGGTGATCCTTAGTTTAAGCAGCATTTCAAGGTCTGATCATGTTGTGAATTCGGGAAAATCTTTCATATTGAATGCCTTTTAGTTATTTTAGACGGCACAACGTTTAAACTCAATAACCGCATCATTAAAGGTTTTATGAAATGCTGCTTAAACTAAGGAACAACTCAAGGTCCTTTTATTCTCAAGAAAAGCAGCAGTAGAAACTTTATTCAGGATCTTTACTTGAGAGATAACCTAATTTACCAGTAACTTTAAAGATGTAATCCTTCAATTCACTGATGCATCTTCATATGTAGAATATTTACCTTTTTAAAGGCCTAGTAAAACTCCTGTCCCAGAAAAAGCAGCAAACCCTACAAGATAAAGGGGGTTTCGGCCTAACTAATACTGTGAGCACCATTTCTGGACTCTTTGGCACGGAATGTTCAAATTCAAATTGCCATGGAAACCGCTTCAGAATCCAAAGGGTACAGAAATGTGTAACTACGCTCCAGCGCGACAAAATTTTCACATCCCGTGCCAAAGAGTCCAGAAATGTTGTTAACAGTCTTAGATTTTCCGAAAAACCATGTAAGCATTCTATTTTAAAAACAAAACTCCAAGATCAAAAATATCCTTCCTAGTTGGCACAACAACCATTGCTTGATTAGCTTAGCAGCTTGGCCACTAATGTGCTTGTATCCATAGTATGATAGTCAGCAGCAGTTTGAATGGGATTTGAAAAACGTCTAACCTCGAAAAAGTCCTACACCGTTACCACCTGACCACTGGGCCGCACCGCGTCAAAAAAATCTCCAATTAATAAAATCAAAACCAATAACTGAGTCATTCAGGACACACAGATAGCCCCAGAGAAAAGAGGATTTGGAGAAATATGGTTTATCAAATTGAGTAGTTTTTTGGGAAAATTGTTCTGATTTTACAGTTTGATGCAAAATGCAAAAACACCGTATTTGTATTTAATTCAAAAAATATTTAAACGGAAAACAATAAAAAAAATTATGTTTCGATGTTAAAAAAATAGAAGCTTGTACCATCAATTTCAATTCCATATAACTTAACTTAACATACTTTAGAGGTATTTTACCTGAACACTTGGATTTACGTAGTCTCACCGCGTTCCGAATTAATATCTTTGGGATACAAGATTAACCAGACATGCGATTGACTAAAATGAGTATTGTTTCTAGTTCTGAATAAAATTCACTCGTTCAAACAAAAAAAAAAAAACAAAGAAAAATTCCAAAGTGAATGTATTAGACATAATTGACCTTAAACTCTAGCCACTCGGGATGATGATGGTTTCATAAAGTCATAAACGCTTCCCGCTAGAAATAGAACGTTGTTTCAAATCCTTTGGGGATCATCATTCTTCCATTATGTCATTATCACAACTCACAGGACAGTTTATCTATTAACGAATACTGCCGGTAATCCAAACCACTGCAAGCAATAAATATAACAATCATAACGGGAGAAGACTCCAATTTCAACCACTGCGGTCGAACAGCGTGCAACCTACGTTTGTCAACACATCATTACTTTTCTTCTTATGTTATTACATTTCTTTCATACCACCACCTTGTTCGACACTTACCATTAAATTCTCATCGGAGGGTGAAAAACCAAAGCAATAGTAAAAACAACACGAAAACCGAAACAATACACACATTAGGTTTAAATTTTAGAGTCATATCGACTCATATGTTCATTTTCATGTATTTCTTAATGTTTTCTTTTCCAATTCGTGTGTATTCTTGCACATGGGTATGAAGGTTCATTGGTCACAGTTTTACACCAATGACGTGAGCTGTCGATTGTAAGATCCTAGCTGAGCTTATGTTTACAGCTATAGCTTCTTATGTCTAAACTTTACAATCACGAAATACACTGGGCTTTGCACAAGCTTGAGAGTGTTTGCGAGAGGTTTGCTATCGTCAGTACACGTTGGGTGTGATTTTCCGCTACATATTTTACTAATGCTTTTAAATTAATATACCTACACGCAGCTTAGTTGAGCTATTCTCATCGATCGGGCAATGGGCGCTGCAATGATTCTACACGTTCACATTCTAATACCACCATACGTCGCCATACCAGTTGTCTTCTTCTATAAGAAACATATCTACAGTAACTTAATGCCAGTCATACCAAACCAAACCGGTTGCCTTCGTTAGGACTTTAAGAAAGGAAAAAAACAACCAAAGAGGTCTCCAATGCGTCACCGCTAGCAGTTATCACACAACAGTAACCTAAATATCTGCAGTTAAAGAAAAACGGCAAACAAAGGGCTCTTTTCCACCTATGGTATGGTATTTTTACGATCAATAATAATACTTTTCTTCATCTTTGAATCGGTGCTTAATGCTCGTTACTCTAGCTAAGTTAATTACGGTAAGTGTTACACATGTATAACTCTAAAATCTGTTCGCAGTCTTGCACCTTGCTTCTGCACACCCACAAATAAAACAAGCCCTCAAAACAAAGCATCACATCACATATTGATTTACTCACTATATGTACAAACGAATTAGAAGATAATTATCAGCGTTTCCACTAAACGACCTCCCATTTTTTTGTGAGGTGAACACAGGCCGGTGGCCACCACACCATCAAACAGTGGTAGACATGTTTCTGCTTTCGGTGCACTTTCTTTTGGCGCAACACATCAACGCACACTCCGCTAAACCTAAACCCGTGCGGGCTGTGCGGGACGAATACGCTTACATAGAGATTAAAATCGAATATTGCCACACCGAAGTCGGTCGACTCCTTACTGTACTTTGCAAGATTGTAGAACCGTTTCACACTTATGCCACTCTATCCAGACAATAGGGATGTAGGTAGGAATCTCTGTTTGCGAGGAAAATTGCTACGGTTAACTTCCTGGGTTGGTTTTCTCAAGTGAATTGAAGCTTACTTCTGTGGGCTGCCACCATCGTCGTGCATGATTTTTTTCTTGAGAATATTCATATCGTTCACATTCTCGAGGAACGTCTTGTGTGCGGACAGCACCTTGACCGTCTCGACGTCCTTTTTCAGCTCTTCCATATCCCGCTTCAGCTTGGCCCGTCGGTTCTGGAACCAGGTGATGACCTGCGAACAAAAAAAGAGCACAGTTTGTACCATTAGTTACTCTATTCGCTACCAATCGAGTAATAATGTTATGCCTCACACGATTAGCATGAGCAATTGCACAATGTCTATGCTTTTTGCACGAGAAGTAGCTGTTGACGGTAGCGTAGTGAATGACACACTTACCTGTGCATTGGAAAGGCCGAGGGCGGCCGCTATCTCATCCCGATCCGAAGGTGACAGGTACTTCTGGTACAGGAATCGCTTCTCCAGCTCGAAGATCTGATGGTTGGTGAACGCCGTGCGTGATTTCCTTTTCTTCTTTGGCTGCGGTCGGTTGGCGAACAGGTTTAAATGCGATTGTTCTGTAGGGAGAGAAAGAGGAAGAAAAGGCCAGGGCAACATTAGTACAATTTGTTAATTGCAACGCTAAAATTGAAGACAAACAACAAAAGCTACGGGCCAGCCTCAATCAAAGGCCAACACACCGACCGACCCATTGACCGTTCGATTACGGTGTCGAATCCATCCGATTGATCTTTACCACCATGCTTTTCCCCTTCGGAACGTGCAATAATCATCTACCCACTCCCTCCGGTATTGAGCCACTGGCCATCAGCATCTCCCGGGCGTTTCGGCACAGCGGTTCTCGTTTTTTTGCTCCTGTTTAGCTCCGGTGCTATAAAAGCATAAATTTTTATTGAGATCTAATTTCCTCCTCCATGAGATGCCAATCGGGGCTGATTCGGCCGAGCCTATGTGAAGCTTACGGTGGTAACTTTGAGCTTTGTTTTACGTTAACTTTTGGGTAAACTTTTGATTTGTTGGGAAGGAGAAATTAATATTTGTTTGTCGCGTTGAGGCCTTTTGAGTGAATTAATTACAGATAATTGTGTGTCTTTGCTAGAATTTTAATGTTCATCACCGGTCATTTGTTTGCAATATGGTGGAAAAATAAATAGATCCATTATAAAATGATATAATGCTAAATGAAAAAAAAAAACAGTAGCCATTTTCCGGTTGTTCGATATCCGATTGATTAGAAAAAAAGAAACAAAATCCTATCATTGAAACCATTCACAAAAACCAAGGGGAGGGAAAAACGTCAACCACCATCCAACACGTAAACTTTCAAAACGGCAACGACACTAATTAACATCCGAGTGAGAAACGAATCGATGGGGTTCGAGCGACACAAAAAAAGGCACACCAACTTAACAAAGCCCCTTTTTTCGTCAGCGAGCTATAGAGAAAGAAGTGGAGAAAAACATCCTCCCCGAGCGTTCGACGCCATGAAAACGTCACTCGGCTAAGCGATCCCGGGGAAGAAATATTAAATTAAATGATAACATATTACGGCACGGCGGCAGCGGAGGTTTTCTTTGGTTAGCCGAAACAAGCCGCCTTCTGCACCCGGTCGGCCCATCGACGTCGCGATCACATCCGTGCGGCGGATATGAAAGGCGCAACGGGATGATATGGAAAGGAACACACGAACCGTAAAGCCGCGTTCGAAGTGCGCCGTTTTCATTAATGGTGCCGGTGGTGGTGGCCAGGGCGGATGCGATGGTCCATGGACATGCTTATTATTACGCGTTTTTTTTTTATTATTTAGTTTCTTCGCTCGTTGTTATGTTTTATTTCAATCCATTTCCACCGACTTTTGGGACCGTCTCGTTCGCGAGGCAATAAAATTATTAAAATTAAAATGAAGAGAATGATTTTGAGGGTTAGGGAGCCTGACAGTACGAAAAACAGATAGAGAGAGAGAGAGAGAGTGAGAGAAAAAGAGGAGTATGACTGTTACCACTATTCCCCAGGCCGGATGATCTCCAGTCAGGTTGAAGCACTAACTGCGGAATAGCCAAAGGATAAACCGCTACAGATCTTTCACTTTTCAAAGTTCAATTCGAATCGGTCTGTCAGTAAGTGGATAGGAGAGGGGAGGTTTTGGGCACGGTGGGTTTAACGCATAAACATTTTGGGTAATTTTTAGCACTACGGGTTGTGTGCTGTTTCCGCACACAATTCCTGTTAGGCAATAAAGATGTCAAACGTATCGTAGTGTTGCTAGCACTTTCGGACAGACTACAGGAGCGAACTGCACAATATCACCATGGCAGGTAATTAGTGAGCATTAGCAGCCGTTTTTGTGAGGTGTTTTAGTTGGCAGAGATACCAGAAAAGACACAAACACTCACTCCGTCCAACATATGGCGTTAACTGACTTGTTTTGATTGAGCAAAAATCACGCAAAGTGTGGCCATGAGTGCGCGACGAGTTTTGCGCTGATTTGCGTCGGTGTGTCATACTTGTTTTTGTTTTCGGCGAGAAGCAACCACTACATAAAACATACACTTTGCAGTACAAATTACAGCATTAATTACAAAACATTATAATGATTTAGTGTGTCTCGCTGTAAAACGCTTTGATGAATGTGTGTGCTAGCGCGCGCGAACGCTTCAAACGGTTTCGGTTCGAGCGATGCAACATCATAATGTGATCACTGCCCATCCCTCCCCCACCCTGCCTACCCCCACTGACGACTGTGGCGGCGGTGAAAGCATAATTGCATCGAGCAAGCAAGCGACAAAATGGAAACGATGCAGAAAGAACGCTGCACATTGGTGCGATTGCATCTTTGCATAAAAGTGCAGAAATTCGTTCGGATCCCCACGCCAAAGCCATTCAAATCGATTCCGTCGCAAATTGACCGGCACCGTGCAACGCGAGGCAGCTAATTAGGCTCTCGCGGGTCCAAATCGTCACTTCTCAGAAGCGTGCAGTCGATTCGCGCGGTTCTACTCGCCTCACGGATTATGATCGGCAAGGGATCGGGCGGTGGTGGTGGTGGTGGTTAATTGCCTTGCCATGCTGGATGCCGCACTCTGTTCCCGTTAAATGAACCGATTAACTGCGAGACGAACGCGCGCTCTCCAACACAGAAAGAGAATTGG
>KB697537.1:0-10039 GCA_000349165.1 Anopheles christyi
AATAAACAAATAAACCGGCTGTCGCAGCCTCCACCACCACCAGGGAATCGCAAAAATGTAGGACAATCGACAATGGGATATTTATCGACTTTTTTTTATATACACGCGGGACTTTCTAGTGCCACACTGGTGAGATTAAGAAAAGGGAAAAGAAGCTGTTCAAGAAAACTATTACTCAACATTTAATTTATGCACACAAACACGCACATCTCACATGTCGTAATCGAAACAGGGAAGCGAGGGAGGAAATGCAAAAATCAATAATATTATCCCGCAACAACACCATCGAGGCTGCGTAATCGAACACGATGACGCTATCGATCTGTAGCAATTCCTTTTTTGGTGGAGGTCACTTTTAAGGTCAGAGAGAAAGTGAAGACCCCATATGGCCATACATGGGAGATTTCCGTTTCTGCGAACTGGTCATTTGCTGTAATGCTATTTACGTATCGTATCTCAATGTAAAAAAAAAAAATATGCATGATGTATGACAGAAAATCAAATGTATGACAGATATGTCTATATGAAAGCTTTCATCTAGTACAGCATGAAGATTCGTTAAGAGACGATCTTTTTTTTCGTTTGGAAATGAAATGATATTGAATTAGAAAACAATAAGAGAAAACTGACAGAATGGAAGGAAAGGTATATTAACTAAAATGAAAGATCTTAACGCTTCCTTAACTTTG
Organism: Anopheles christyi; assembly: GCA_000349165.1. Taxonomy (NCBI): domain Eukaryota; kingdom Metazoa; phylum Arthropoda; class Insecta; order Diptera; family Culicidae; genus Anopheles; species Anopheles christyi. The sequence goes on from KB697537.1 coordinate 690, forward strand.
CCTTCCTACAACGAGAAACCGTCAAAAATTGCTTAATAGCAATTTAACACCACCAACAGTACTTACTGTCTCGTCCGGATGCAGCAGCTCGTCCGGTTCCGTTTCACGGATCATAAACACTACCAGCGGGTAGGCGAGTCGGGGCGGAGCGCCCAAGATCAACGGTGGCTTCGGTGACTGTAGCGCGATCACTTGTTCCGAATGCGGTTGGCAGCATCTGTATGAGAAACAAGTAGATCCAGCAGCCCGAAAAAAGACAAACATAAAAACACACACACACAATATCAGATTAAGGCGAATGCGAAGGCGAAAGAATATGCTAATAATGGTGAGCTGGTGGTGGCTACGTATAAAACTAGCTGCTCGGATTAAAGCTTGGCAAGTTCTTTGCTGTTGTCACACGGTTTCAAGCGCGGCAGGTTTCGCAACGATTCGGCAGTATTCGTAAATTTTCAAGTTGCTAGTTTTCGCGTTCGCGTTTAAAACGAACTGGTTTTTTACTTCTGGTAAGAAAAGATCTTATAGTGGTGTTCGATCACCTTCTTTTTTTAAACTAGCACACCTTGTGCAAACACCAGCATCAGGACAAACGCGTGTGACAATGTTAAAAAACGAGCAAATCGAGCTAAAAGAATCCGTACATACTGGCCAACGGCTTAGGATATCGCAATACAAGGGGGCAGTGAAGTCAGACCTTACGTTAGTTGCCAGTTGCTGACAGTAGCTGGAATCGACAATGTGCGAACTCGATGCATCCCGCAGGTCGTTCCACGTTCTCCACAGCGACACATGCAGCTCGCGTATCGAGACGCCCCAGAACGCTTGCAGCGAGTACTTCACCTGACTGGACACCGCTAGGCGTACCTCTGGAAATAGACGTAGTAAGAATAAAAGAGATAACGTTATATGAAGAAAAAAATAACAACAAGCGTGTTGCAATGTCACGCATGTCATGTCTAGCGGGTTTAGCGGTTGGCGGGAAGTAAAAAACAAAGGAGATGTTAAATAATCTGATGGAGAGTATCAATAAGGAAGCAGCTAAAAACTTGTTTCTAGCTGCTGGTGGCCCTTTGACGCTAGTATGCGCCACTGAAACGCTTCCCGGTAACCGCTGGGCAGAAAGTGAAAATAATCAATCTGTTTGCATCGCTACCATCATCGCCAGCAAAACCCAGCAAAACAGGTGGTACCGGGTGCACCGCGGACGGGGACAATTACCAGCTTACAACATTACGGTCCGCAGCCTGTGGAGGAAGTGGAAAGATACGTCACGTGATCTTGGTCACGTAGTTTCTACGAGCAAGTAATCAGAAGCGGAACATTAACAAATTCACCGTAAACCGGCTGTCTGGTCTGTAGTACAAGGGTGAAACGCTAGTTCTAAAGTTCTAATGGAGCAGAGCCCTTGTACTTGCGACGCGCCAAAGCAAAGCCCCATGACTCAATGTCACACAAGGGACACCAGATACATTGCAGGGTTGAAAGTAAAGGCACAATTAATTCTAGGTTTAGATGGTGTGCCAATGGAACTGATCCAGGGAAACCTGGAGATGAACGTGAATTTACGCGCAACGCTGCAGAGTATGTGCATTTTGGCATTAGCTGCATGAAGCTGGAGAATAATTGCCAGTATGTACACCGTTTTCTATTCATTACTTTGTTTACAAGTGCAGGTGGGGGTGTCTCGGTTTTTGAAGCCATGCACATTCTCTTCGAAATCATTAACGAGCGCAACAAGCGGATGCTGTACAAGCGGTGCATCTTATAACCGCAAAACCGGTGGCGATGTACGTCACGTGTGTGCATTCAACTCAAATTAATGCCAGCATTAATTTGTACAATACGTGCACCAGTGTTTCGTTTAACATGGTAGCTGTATTTGAGAATCGTTTCCGTACGTCACGTTCGTCGCAGGGTGGTGGTTTAGGCAGAGAAGAAGATGCTACTTCTAATCAGACGCGATATAAATTCCACACACAGTGACGGTAACTACCATTTTTAAACAAACAAATTAAAAACATACCAAAAAGTGTTCCAAACCCCTTGCCTTGCCTTGCGCTGATCATATCAAAATGTGAAGCGACATATACCAAAACACGCTTGAACTAGTGACGACCAGCAAATGATGTAGCATGAGCCGGAAAACACAGCAAAAATGTGCTTAACGTGCAGTGCATGCATTACAACGGGGGAACACGGATCACTTTTTGCAACAACAACAACAACAACAAACCTCTGTATATATGATCACCTTGTTAGCAACGATGCAACACTATTCTGCTGCTCCTCCTGCCCGTCTAACCACATCTTAAGCTTGGGAGTTTATTACCTACCTAATTTGTTTTACCAACATGTTTGCATTCTAAATATCGCTCTTTACGGTGACATCTCCGTAAAAAAAAATCTCGCTATCTCGCGGAGAATACGAAATTTAATCGAAGCAACCGTTGACACAATAACCAAACTGCATATACGCGCGGCACGTGCACTCTTGGATATGGTGTATCTACATTTTTACTTAACAATTTCCGACACTTTATTATCTTACGGGGCGAATGGAAAAGATGGATTGTTTTGTTTAAAATATTCGAACCATAAGCGTTCCTTTGCTGTAAAGAAAGTTGAAAAAGTGGAACTTTTCTCTTGCGTGTTTTAAAGATTCTACCTTATTGATTACAAACTTCCATAGCAACGCTGAAATGTTCCACTAATGATTTGCAACATTCCTAGTTCCTAGTTCTTAGCAGCCGATGGTGCCATTCATGCCTCCTTGTGCATGGTGAACGCTGTACTATCTATTTTCCTCGCTTGATCGAACGCACTTTTTATGACTTGCTCATTTCCCTTTTGCTCTCTTTACCTTAATTTTAAAAAAACAAGCAGAACAGAATGTACTATCGAATATCGTGTTGCCGTTCGATTTTTAAGTTTTTTTTGCCAACATTCCGGTTACTGGTTTTTGGTTTCCATTGCCGCAATATCAATTCCATTCTAGCCAAACAGCGAAACACCTTTCGCAACATGTACTACTATAGTAGCGCCACAATTGGGTGATCTTCGAACAGTGGGACGAGAAGAAGGAGAGCTTTGATTGGTATGGTGACCGGATCGAAATAATTCGATAGGTGCGCTTCCCTCTCCCGCCCCCCACCATCAGCTCTATTACTTGCCCGTGTGTCTAGCCTTGTTACATAAATACGAGCGTGAATGCTGTTCTCAGAGTTCTTTTTCCCATCTTATGTTACAAGCGTCGTGCATTCACGGTAATGGGGGAGGGGAGAGGATTCGCTCCACCACCCCACCAAACTGCTTGCTACTTACCGTCAAACGAATTGTTTCCCGCGTCGAGCAGCCGAAATGTGAACGGTATGTGGACACGGGTCATTTTGAGGCGCGGTACATGCACGTTATGGTTCTGCTGCGTTACGTTCGACGGCCTTAACACGTCATCGGCCTGCACTCGAAGTATCACGGCGGCCCTGGAAGTAAACGAGTTGTACAACACACATGAGTATAAGATTTTTTGTTTTGTTTTTTTGTGTCCTCTACTCAAGATGTTGATGGTGGTGATCGTGATGATGATGACGATGAGAGAGTAATGAGATGAAACGTGGTCACCAGCAGGGACAATGCAAGTAACGGTAAAGGGTGTATAACGGTATTATGGAACATGAGGATGGCAAGAGAGGGGTGGAGGTGAAATGCTATTGAAGGTCTATCAAATTGAACTGTAAGTTTGCAATGGATTCAAAATGGTAAGGGTTGGCACACTGATCGCGAAGGCTGTGGCTGTGGTTGTAGTTGAAGAACCGTTAAAGATATCTACTTCACCATACGGACACGGACCATACACTGTTGGCCTTCCGCAAAGCGGTTGCCCGGGTGCAGCGCCCTTACCCTTCTCCCTATCCCTATTTCAACGCTACGTGGCCGGGGCGTCGAGTCATTTATTCTCAAGCTCTTTTGCATTTTTTTTTTGACGGAATTGCATCCTCTCGACGGCCTCGGTTGCTGACCACCAACTTAAGAGCTGCTTGGGGGCAAAAGTGAGCCAACATACACAGTCAGTAATTTTTTCCACTGCTGTACGGTGCAATACTGCCAAAGAAAGAAAGTAGCAACACGTAAACCGTATTTATCTACGGTAAAATATTCGATTGCTTCACAATTCCTTTACTACCTTCGGCGTAGGAAACTGACTTAACATGAATTGCCGCGAGATAGCGTACTTCGAAAGCGAACCACTCCGCCCGAAGGGACAGAAAGCGAAAGAGTAACGAACGTACGAAGGATCCCTTCTAGGGCAGTAGCGATGTTAAAATAGAAGAAAAAAAAACTGGACAATCTGGTCAGCGCACACAGAACAGCACACGCGCACGTACACCTTCATGTGGTGGCTCTTGATTTCGTTGCCAGCGGCTGCCGAACAGGATGGTGGTATACCATATCCATCCACGTCCATTTGGCCATCTGCAATACAGAGCGTGACGAAACAGAGCGTCGAAGAACGAGCCCCGGCATCGTTCACCAGCTGACGCAAGGCTCGCAAGTCAGCAAGTCCCCAAAGGCTCTCTATAGAGCGTGCTAGTGTGTTGTGTTGCAACGCACCGTAGAACGGATTGTACCATGCGGTGCGCCTTGGGGCTTGCATCCGTTCGTCTGTTCCACTCCGAGGAACGTCACCAAAAATACAAGTCAGGATATATCTTGCCACTAAACCGTCGCTTTCGCTCTAGAAGAGACCAAACAGACACACATGATCAATTCGCACACCTATCGATCACCGGGCAGACCCTCCACAGACGGTGCTGTCTCACCGGGTCGTTTGGGAATTCACGTTCGTGCGCGACCGTGCTGGGGCGTGTTGGCTGTTGAGACAGGCACGATCCAGCAGCACACCGGTTTAAAACCAAGTCAAGGCTGACGAATGTTGGCGAAGGTGTCTGTAAGTGTGCGCGTGAGTACAGCTCTCAACTGGCAGCAGCATCCACCACCTCGAACACTCTACCATAGGGGAGGGAGGGCTGTGTTGAAGTCTGGTTCGGTTTTTGTTGCTGGTGTTGCAGAAATTTGCACCAGCAGCAGACAGCCAGATGATGATGGTGTATACCGCAATCTTTGGCACACGCAGAATCGTGCCGATCGATCTCAAAGAAGTTTTTATTTGGGAGACACGCGGGAGTTCGTTTCTTGGGGGCGCAGAGTAATCGTGTGCAACGAATGGTACTTAAAGGGTTGATGTGTGAAAAAAAAGTAGTTGATGGTAAACTACTACAACAGAAGTGTCCTTAACTGCACCCTGCCGTGATTAAAACGAAAAGCCTTTGATTTTTCATGATGCTGAATAAAAAGCGTCTTCCATAACCTTGACCGCAAAAGGACTTTACGTGCGGGGTTGTCCGGTATGATCCTAATGATGTGACACGGTAGGAGCGAAGAGCTAATGATCTAATGCAGCTATACAAAAAGAGTGCTTTCTCTGTTTGGAGAGGTTTCCCTTGTTTTCTCTCACTCTGTGTCCATTGATATGCTACTGCAATTAAACATTTAGTGAGTATGTATTTAGTCATTTTATTTAGCCTTCCAGAGCATTGGAATCCTGAACTCTTCCACACTAATATTTTTGATTGGTCCACTTATACTTTATACTTACTATTAGCTAACGGGCTATATTAAAGATCTAACTCAAGAGCAGCCACAAAATATCCCCAAACTTACTAAGCCACTGGTAAGCTACTCAGCAAACTTGTCGCACCTGTAGTAGTAAGAGCATCATTATCCGTTTGATGCGGTTCGCCAAACTCCCAAACAACAGGCCAATGTGCGTCGTTATGCGGAAACCAACTGCCCTGATCCGTTTTATGGTTACGTGTCGTACGCGATCACTCCATCGGTCCTTCCTCTTACGCTCAGACTATTTTTCTACCTTCTGCCCCCAAAAAATGTATGGCCACGGTAAAAAGAAACGGTTGAACGTCCGCATTCACGAACGACAGTTGCTTCCCACTTTTGAATGCTGTGCCGTTCGTCGTCGCCGGTTCGCCGGTTGCAAATGATAATGAAATCATAATAATGCCGGTACAACAACTTCTGGCCTCTGGTAGGGTGTATACGTTCACCCACCCACTTAGACACCCATCGCTTGTTCTTCTTTTTCTTATGTCTGACGCAGGAAGTAAAGAAGAAGAAAAAAGATCCCCCCATTCGAACGCGGCTGATGTTGATGTTGGTTAATTTATGCTACCCACGGTTTACACCAAACCTCCCCTGGAAAGCGACAAATGAATACGGCACACACTAGGCACACAAACGGGGTGGGTGCCGAATGGGTAGAGGACCGATAACGTAAAAGGAACATTGAAACATTGCCAGCTTTGGGACGATTTGTTTCCTCTGTTTCTGGCTTCGCGTCACATTTTCAAGGACGCATCGGCTACGCGTCACTCGCCATTGCCCATACACGTACACATGACTACACGGCGGCTCGCGAAACGTTTTGCCCCATGTTCGTTCTTATCTTGGTGTCTACAGAGTTCGATGTTAAAACGTTTACGCTATTGATGTGACATCGAGCAACATCTGAAGAAGAATTCGTATGGAAAGCAAAAATATGTCGTTTCAATCAAGAGCAGTTCAATCAAGTGTGGGTCAAACATGTTCCAACATTTTAGTTTCATTTGGACTTGTGTACAATGCTTCCAGATCGCTCTTTTCTCGTCGCCGCTCATCTTGGTAACCAATTAGCAGTGTGGATTTGATTGATCGCTCATGAAATTATCGGTTCCGGTTAAGTCGGGCGCCAATCACACTAGACCCTCTCCTCATCTTGCACAGTATACAAACTGGAAGATATACATACATTAGAAGGTATAAAAATAAACAGCTCCACGCCCAAAAGCATTCGGAACCAGTTTTTGGCTTTTTGGCGACATCACGCTGCAACCGTGACGCGTATAACTTGCTTTCTTGTTGCGTTTGTTTCAGAGCCAAAAAGTCAATCGCTGGAAACAAACACCTTCTGTGCAATGTGAAGGAAACGCAATAGATTCACGCATGGTGGCCCAAACGCCGTTTGTCCAATATCAGTCCCCGTTGTTCAAATCTCACCCTTGAGTTTAAACATACAAAATAAACCTTGCGAAACCCCGGAAGTTTGGCGACGATATCATCCGAACGGTTTAATGTTACACACGCAGACAGACATGATCGTCCACATGGTGGTTTTGCAAAACAAGATTCATCACTTCCTTTCGAGCGGGAAACTCAGCCGATGGATCGGATCTGGTGCACTACTGGTCGAAGTTAATACACTGTGAAAAATGTATTCGCTCGCTTGTTTCCAAATTAATAATCGCCCCGATTGGAAAACCCAACACATTTCTCTTTCGCCGATGATATTTTTTTTCGATTTTCGTTTCCCCTATTCTGTTTCGTGGAGTAGTGAAAATATGAACATTTAAAAGATAGCGAAAAGAAAAAAAATCAAACGCTTTTACTCACTTGATCAGGAACATGATCGTGGCACCGATGCACACGATCACCGCGGTCAGTGGCAGAAGGTTGGAGATTTCCGCCGCCGAAAATGCTAACGTACTAAACGCACTCATTTTGGGTCTGTGTTTCTGATGTTAAGGTTTCCTTTTTCGCACTGCAACTTCTTTCTACAGTGTCTTACCCTTATCGTTTCTGATACTCAAAGTATGTTTAGGTGTATTAGAAAGGTTTGCTCGTATTTAGAAGCAAAAGTTTTGCGATTCCTTTAGCACATTCGTTCTGGAATTACGCGTTCCGCTAAGCTGCGTTTACGGCATGACCTACCTACTAACAATCGAATAACACTTGCACAATGATCACGAGCTTTTTACATAAAAAAGCGCACTTAAACACACATACACAAAACACTATTGGTCGACGTTTGATTATAAATAAAATTAAGTCAACCAGCCAAACACACAACCAAATAAACAAACACTACAGTTTCATCGAACAAGCACGCGACAGCACGATCATCGGAGCTCGCGAGGATCCGGTCGGCATCGATGTAGAGCGCGATCGGGGGTTTTTTTTACACTCCACCACACCCGAGAAGGCGCTTGATCTTGATCGGCCTACCAATACAGAAGACGATGCAGATCACAACAACAACATCAGCCAACTAGGCGGACGAGCGATACGGGGTGACGAGAGGGGGGCTGGGAAAAGAGAAAGTTTCCCAAATAAAGATCGTACGTCGAATGTTTTTTTCTTCTAATTTCAGGTTGCCTATCGTTCGCACTGTTATCCAGCACCTCGCTTTTGCTTGCTCTGCTTGCGCCGGCTTTTTTATGTAGCGATCATAAATGCACATACACACGCAAAAACCGCCGCCGTGGGAATAATGATTGGAGGAGGAGTTACTTCCTTCGGCAAGAGAAATGGTGTTATGTTGTTGCGCAGTTTCCCGGTGGATGAACTTTCACTTGTAGCAGAGCGCAAGCGGCGAAGTTGATTAACCTCCCTTTTCGGACTTGATCGGTGTCTTTTGCTCGGTAAGACAATACAATCTTCTACCAGATTTCAGACACCGGTCGACACGTTACTCTGTCTTTGTGTGTATGTGCCTGTATCGATCAGCTTCGTCGTACAGATTGCAGCTCAACATTTAAATTGCGCTGCTACGCGATTGGGTGGCCCGTTTTACAGCTTCTGCTCTGCAGTGTGTAAGTATGCTCACCATCACCCACCTTCCGACGAAAGGTATGTCTGTACACGTCAACAGCCAATAACAGCAACTACTGGTAACGATGCTTCCCGACCGAATCGGTACATTGCCTCCGCTTCTCACCAGCGCTAAAACATAACTGAACCGTGCGTGAATGCGTCCGCACTCGGTCGGCCCCAAGCGGACGGTGGCTTCAACGATCCCCCACCGCTGCTGTTGTGCCTTTGCGAACGACCGGATGAACGATCCCAGCCACCGTGCCGACCGAACAATCGAACGAATGGAGTGTGAGGGTGGGGGGCGGGTAGGGGGATCAGGTGTAACAAGCTCGGTCGTTCAAGATCGAAAAATAATGACGATGATGGTGATGGTGGGGCTAAACTTGCTGCAGCCTAGCAGCAGCAGTATCAAGACCGGTGCGCGCCGCTGCGACCCTATCGTCGTTGCGCACGAGTGCAGTGAGGCGCTCGTTGTTGTTATCGTTTGTTATTTTGTTTTCCTGTGTTTTACTCGCCGTATTTCTACCTTCCAATTTTCGCGCCGCGTGTTCTAATGCATTCTCTCCTTTTGGCGAACAACCGTCCAACCGGAGTTGGATGCGCTTCTCTGCGTTTGCCAAATCGCACGATCGTTTTGAGTGCTTTGCACA
>KB697538.1:0-30081 GCA_000349165.1 Anopheles christyi
TGCCCCCAACGTGCCTATCAGTGAAGAAAGAAACGTGTGCTTGGTGGCGTTCAGTATTTGTTGCTCTCATTTTAGAGAAGGTTTGACACAATGACATCGGTTTCTTTGCAGCTTACTGCTCCGTGATCTTTCTACCTCTCTCTCTCTCTCTCTCTCTTTCTCTCTCTCTCTCTCTCTCGCTTTATTTATCTCTCTCGCTATAATGAGCATAGGGCATGGTGTCGTGCGACAGGCAAAGCATCGGGTTAAGAAACGGTAAATTGCTATTCCACCTGACGTTAATTGGTTGTGAGTGCTTCCATTAATTAATTTCGGATTTTCTCCATAAGCATGAGTGCACGGGTGTTTGCTCCCAGTGGCTCCTCCAGGAAACGCAACCGCCAATTCCCCAAACGGGAAAATGCACACATAAAATGCTTGTCGGTATCGATGATTGGATTTCGTGTTCTGCCTGCTCCATTCACCACCCGATGCGCACGGTCGGAAAAGGGGTGAGGTTACTGTTGTGTTTGAATTGCGAAACAGTCAATCGAGCCACTCGAGCCTATCTGGAAGCTAAATTGGTTCCGGGCAATGAATGATGGGTCCCGGTAACTACTCATGCGTTTCCACGCAAAGCGTCTGTAGATGTACTGGGAACGACTTTGGCCAAGAAACACTCACTTCGAGAAGGTGAAAGTGAATGTTTTGTTTTTCCGTATTGGGAAAAGGTTTACATTAGTTTTGTTCGTCGTTTGTATATATGTGTGCTTTTGTTTGGGATAGAATAGTAGCATGAAGTGTTTCAACTCATGTTCTGTAGCGGAAGGATCAAAACCACAACCTGAGCAGGTTCTAGGGAAGGGGAGGCAGTCTTCCGGAAAGGTTCAACGTCGGAAAGGATCGTTTTGCCAGGTGTGAATCATCGAAGCAATAACACGAGAGCGATAAGGTACCGGGCCACTAAGCGATTTAATTGAAATACCAATGCCAGTGCCTTGTGTGGCATTGCTTGCGTCTTTATATTTAAACGATACGTAGAGTAGCAGGAAATTTAAATATTGCCGTGATTTACATGCACGTTAATGGCTGCAATTGAACTCATTGCCTTAGAATTGTATCGAAATGTAACATGTATCGGTGAGATTTATGCAATGGTAAATGTGTATGAAATTGAAATACATTTGTTACTGGAGTTTACTTCGAAGCAGGAGCTACGAGGGAAGTTTTGTAATAGGATTTAATTACGCTTCAACATTGCATTGCTATCTGCTAGAAAAATCCAGGTACTGTGCTTTAGTTATCATGAATGGGATTAAGCGTGCTGTTGGTTAACATCAACAAAAAAATAAAGATTTTTCCAGTATTCCCATTCATATTCACATTGCTGACAGAAGCAAAATAATGAGCTAAACATAACCCAGCATCCGAAAAGAATTTGACCTTTGCATATGCTAACCGCAAAGTTGTACACCGCAAAACCAAAAACAAAAGGAAGCAAGAGAGAATAAGCTTTGTCCCATTGACTTCCTGCTTTGTTCTACAGCAAAACAGTGCCCATTAGTAGCAAACAGAGCATACTCACATGCGTGTACAATCAGTGCCATTGCTTGCCCATTGCACCCCCTTTAGTTCATAGAACTTGCGAGTCTATGAAGCACTTGAAATAATAAGCACTGGACCAAGGCACGATTCTGCTTCAATGTCATACCATCAGAATGATCTCCATTCATGACAATTCTACTTTTTCTGTGGCTCTGTGTGTATGAACCATGCTCGACAAGTTTGTCTCTGTGGCTAGTTGACTAGGACATCATGCTCATCATTGTGCGCTGCTGCATTAAAGAAGCGAACAGAGTCCGACTCCCTGTGGAGTTTTAGCGAAAACTAAGGACCAGATCATTATATCAACAAAACAGCTTACCATCATTGTTACAAGTGGAAGGTACTGTGCAGCGTTCTGGAACCCTCTCGCCACAAAAAGGCAACAAAGCCTTCCACCAGTCTTTTCCGTTGTAAACCCAAGCAACTGGGCTAGGGCTGGATACGAAGTTGCTTTGTGGTTCCTTTTGTCGTCGCAATTTTTCCTGTCTCTCCGCTTAATACATCACAAGTGTGTATGTGCATTACTTCCAACCATGTTTGTATACAATGGCGAAAAGTAATTTATCGTACAGCCGAATGTACGGTCTACACCAACAATACAGCAAAACAGGGCAAGCTTTAACCTCTGCACTGCTGAGCGATTGTTTAACGAAGTTTATTTGAATTAAATCATAACGAGTTTATATTCCGAGCTGCACTATTGCATGGAACGGTTCCGACTCCAAAAGCAGTGCGAGATATGTGGTCGAACACTATCATGTTACGGGTTGTACACGAGCAAACAAATCAATAAAAGATCAGCGCACATTGTTGTTGGCCGATTTGAATGCTGACCCGAGGGGTAGTCTGACGGGATAATTTGTGTTCACAAAAACCAGGGGAAACAATACAATGCACTAGGTAGATAGAAGTAATTTACACTTGCTGCTACTATTTAGATAATCTATTGCCCGTAAATCCCTCTTCCGCAAGCAGTACGTACCATACTCATAATGCATTTACAGTTAACCTTATCTCGCAAATGAATGGTACTATCTCAATGGGACCCATTAAAGCAGTGGCTGACAAAGTTTGGCCACGTTTGGCTTTCACTGCCACATATTGAAGTAGGGTTGAAAATTTAACGAAATGCCGTTAGTTGTTATGTTGTTCACACATTGTTTATTCAATGTGTCGCTTCCCCTCCCAATCCAGCCAATCAGCAGTGAGCAAAAAAGCACTCCAAATAAAAGCTTTTTCCGAGCGGCAGATGGGAAGGGTAAACCCGCAAAACCGAAAACCACACTCTCCACTTGCCGAAAACGTGGAATTAATCGGATTGCTAATGAAGAATTCAAAGCTTTCCAGTGTCCTGCTTAGCCCAACCATTGTGCTTTGCAGCTTCATTGTTTCGTCCTCCCTTAATTTCACAGCATCCGTTGACAGTTGACGAGACGGATGGATTCCGAGAACAATATACTAAGCTGCTAACTCCACTGGCCCCACATACTGACCGACCTTGTGTGTGTGTCTGTGTGCGTTCGTGTTTGACGGAAGGTTTGGTTTCCCTGCTGTCGTTGTGCAATTCATTGTGTCACGTGTTGTCTTGGCAATGCAGAAAGGTTCTTCTCCCGAAAAAGTGTCAACATGCTGTGTGGGTAACATTTCTTCCGACCCTCCATCGGGGATGCCCTAATGATTTCGACTAATTTTCCAACTCTAGGAACAACAAATTTCAACGGCTGCAGGGTTGGGTTGAATGTTTGAGCGGGCTGCTTGGAAGACACCCTCTTCTGGACTGTTCCATACCTTCCCACTGGGTCAGGATCAGAGTGATTAAACGCTTCGAGTGTTGCAAATTGATTCGCTAAGTATACGGTAATCAATCATCGAAGATGGCTATCGAAGAAGGGCGAGAAAAGGTATCCGCGTCTTATCGAGATTGGACCATTTGCAGGGATAGTGAGGTTGAAAGTCTCAGCCGTTCTCTTGTTTGCGGCATAATGAATAGATCTGCCCTGAGAAAACGGACTACCATGGCGAAGGAGGGAGGGAGGTCCTGCGCCTTGTGGGATTGATGGACCAATACCTCCAAAACCCTAACTTCCTTCCTTTACTTCTCCACACTATCACCGAAGCACCGAAAGCCAAAGCTGAAGTCACACCACGTAGGATAAAGTTTCAATGGCGGTACATTACTTTCGAGCGATAGCCGAAAGACTACCCCCTGCTGGGTGGTGTTTGTGGTTTCTAAGCGACGGGGAAAAGGAAAAACAAAAAAGACCTCTCCAACCGAACAGTGGAAAATGTGTATTACACAGCACATTTCTTCCAATTTTGACCAACTTCTCGGTGGGGGAACCGAAAGAAGGTTCGCTTGAGCGGCGAACCGTCCACGGCCAACCGTTCGTTTGGGCAGTTTTGTGGTGAAATATTTGTCAATTTGTCTTGATTTGAAGATGTGGCCCATTATCCGTCAACAAGGCAGCTGGAAGTGGATGATGGTTCAGGTGGTGCTGTTTTATGCGATAGCTTGGAGAGGTTTTCTGTTGTTGTTGTATTGTATGGGGTCTCATAATGTGAGAAATATTTCAAACTGAAGGATGTGTACATTTGACATGTCTAAAACTTTTCCCAGTCATTATGGGGGTGATTAATACGTAATGATACTTTTTCCATTAGTCTAATTTTTTTAATGGTTTTAAAAGATCAATTATGTGTTATAATCTCTTTTAAATGAGAACCTAGAATGCCTAGCTAAAAGTCTATGATATGGCAAAACTTCTAGATTAAAAATAACTTAATGGACTATTACCAACAGAATTTGCTTACATTTCGGCGCATTTTGTTACTAGATTTGGAAAAAGCCTTACTTTGCTGTTTTACCAAATGTTTAACGGCTATCAACAACATTATTATACTTTGATCATAATGGATCCTAAGACATGTATTGAGTCATTTATATTTATTGATGGAATTAACGTCAAAAGGTTGATTGTTCTAAGTATTATACTCATTAAATTTAACGTTGTACTTGTATAATGACTTAACCGGCGTTTTCAACGAACGAATTGAACAAATCGTTTCTACTCTCTAGTGAAGGTCATGAACTCTCACTATCATTTAAACTTGTTTGCTTCACATTCTAGCGTCCAAGCGTCTAGGATCGTTTAGCTTTATCAGCAAACTTCAACCATTGGAAAGCTTTTAACCTTGCTGTTGGTGAATCTGTTTGCTAAAAAAAAAGCACGACACAAGTTTGTAGAAAAAAGATTAGCTCCTAGATAAAACGTTTACGAGCTGTCATCAAGCAGTTTCGCCCACTCACTTTAACCTCACTTTTTGCCGAACTTTCTAGCGCTGTTCTAAGCAATTAAGTAGCTTACTGGATCATGCTGATGACAGTAAAACCGAAACGTCGGTAACAAACAAAAAAAAAACAACTGACACAAAAGTTAATTAGATGTTCTTTGTACACACATACACTCACACTGTTTCTCTCTATATTATTTTTTCTTTCTCTCTTGCCCACCGGATGTCATCTTTACCGCACGAGCAGAATATTCAAGTTCTCGTCCGCGGACGTACAGGCGTCCGAGCACCTGTTGCACGCGTCCGTCCTGTCGATGGTAGAGTTTGATGATGATATTTTTGCCGGCGGAAACTGTTTCGACTGGAACCAGCATCCGGCCAAGCGGGGTCTGTTCTGTCCATTCGCCTACCGTCTACCACCGCCCGACCAGGGTGCATCGCTCGTGAAGGATTTGGCGCTCGAGTACCACTACTTGGGCAACACCTCCGAATGGTTCTTTCTGGCAAGGAAAAACGCCGAGAAGGTCATCGCGCGCAACGAGCAGTATATTAAATGTAAGTATAGTATGCTTCGAGCTTTGGCCTTTTATTGTGTTTGGTTTCAGTATACTTAGTGCAAGGGGCTTTTTGACCGTCGTGTTTGTGTGTGTGATGGGTACACGACGCTGGTAAGCGAGGACCCTTTTGCCACGGGATGCTATCGCAAGCTACACAAAAGAGCTTGTGAAACAGTGCTGAATGCATTTCTTTCGAGTGGGTTGTGCCCATTGTTTCTGGCTATCCTTGGACGAACCATCATTCTCCCAGCGGTACAACAAGACGCTAATGCTGCCGTTAAAGCTGACAATGCTTACTTTGCGCTCTGCGTTCTTTGCGCCGCTCATTGCAACTCTTTTTGTTTACCGTCATCTTGTGCTTTATTCAATTTCAAAACTCTGCACAAAGTTATTCCAACCGTTCTGGTTTGATAGTTTGCACAACGGTACGATTGGGAGGGAGGGGACAAGGGTTCTGTGTGTGCAAAACAAAAGTTACATAGAACCGCAAATACGCAAAGGTGGGGGAAAAGAAAAAAAGAGTTACAGTTGAACGACGTTGCAGTGCAAAGTTTGCCGTTTTGTTAAGTAAAGCTAGACAGATCTGCCAAGTTTCAGAAACAGCAAACCGTCAGATTAGCATGCATGCAGGGGTTTCTGCTCAATGCGCTTTAGGTTTTTTTCTTTTAATAATATGCTGTATCGAATCTTTAAAAATAACTAAATAACGAAAACCTAAAACAACACAATGTTTTTCCTCATATCATTCTTAACAAAACAATCCTAAATAAACACTAGCAACGATACGCTTAATATGCGAAATAAAAGGATTTATGCAAATATGTCACATTTTAAGTCAACAAATATGCATTGAGCACGTGTGTTTACTTTTCATTGTAGCGAAAAAATTACTACAATATCGATCGTCGTACGAACCGCCCATTTAACTTTCCAGCAAATTATGATAAGTGATGTTCTTTTACATTGCACCGTCACTCTACACAGCTGAGAAAAAATCTTTTTTGTAGAAAACCAGCAGCAGTACTCGTTTCAGCCTTTCTTTTGCGCTTCTACTCGCGTAAGTTCTTCGTTTGACATCTATGTATGGTAGCGATTTTTTCGGTACGTACTGCAACACCGCCCGTCATCGTTTAATAGAATAAAAAAGAAAAAAACTCCTTCCATTTGCACTCTTATGCTCGGTTAAAGACTTTACAGGCCGTTTTTCCATCCTCGTGCTCAAAAGCACATTGCTATGGGGATCTTTTTTTCTAGCAGATAAAGTACACCACACTTTCTGCGAGTGACAGTGCGTTACATTGCACAAGTAATAGCGCTTCAAAAGAAAAAGCTAGAAGGCACCTCTTCAAATATGAATAAACGCTGAATGAGGAAAGGGAAAGAGATAAAAAACGGATCTTTAATCGGTAGCCATGCTTTCGTTTCCCTTTCGGAATTAATCTTCCGAAGAGTGTAGTCTGAGTCAGCATGTTTATCTGAACATCGACAGCTCCGTCGACAGCTTCTTGATAATGACACTTGTTTGTAAATCAATCAGCAAAGATAGACCTTTTTTTACTAACGTGCTCAAAGGCTGCCGCTTTTTCCTGCATAACTTTCGTCAAGCCGATAAAGACAGCTCAGACTAATTAAGCAAACGCTTAAGCCGTAAAGGATGGGTGATTAATTAAAAAAAGCTCTGTTTCTTACTTCTTTTCCTCCTTTGCTTCTATATGTTTTTCCCTATTAAATCGGTACAGCACGCTTGGGGAAACACGACACTAATCGTGTTATGCGCTCTTCCTACCCGTTGTTAACAACGGGAAAACCCGCTTTTCATTGTCAATAACGTTAAACGCTCTAATCTGCTGCCGAACAAGTGAACGTTTCCCATGCGAAGATTTGGTTTTTGCTTTAAGAAAAAAACAATCCAGTGTAGGATCTTAATGTGCCTTTATTTTTGTAGTCCCTCGGGATGTAGACCAGCGTTCGATGAATTTGGATTTTTGAAAACATTTTTTCGATCCATTCAATTTGATGATAGGGCACTGTTCCATGAAAGCTCCTCGTAATGAAAAGCGAATAAAAAGTGGTGCCACGTTTTTTATGCTGTCGTGCCTCAAGATCGCTTCTGACTTTCACTTTAAATACATTTTCCGTAGCCACTTCGGATGATGAACCTCAACACGGAGCTAACCATAAAACCGCAAGTCAGCTGAAATTGATTATAACCGCCGGTATCAGCCAAAAGGGATAGAAACCTTGGCCCTTAACGTATCGTCCGGATGTGGTAGCCTCCAATAAGTAAAAACTCAAGCGAAGCAAAAAAAAAACCTGGGAAGGTCCAAAACCTCAAAAGCTCGTCTAAGCTTCCCATTTACTCATTATGCTTAAAAAGGGCGCTCGATGGGGGAAACTTAAGAAAGCAAGCCAAAGATGACGATGATGATGATACTGAGAAGAGAGTACTTTTAGCAAACGTCTTCCTTTTGGTGCCTAACAGTGGTGAACAAGATTTTGTAAGAAGCTGTCTTTTTTTTTAATTCAAATTGGTGCTTCAATCCGTTGTCAATTCTTCTTTTTTGGTATTAAGGACAAGTGGAGCAGTAAATTGGACGATGCCACTGATGTGCTGTTCACTCACTCCTCCTTACTTATTCGATCTCTTTTAGTAACTCTCTTCAAAAGTGGCCTCCAACCCCACTTTTATATGTAGCAAACTCTCAACATAGTTGGTGGGTGTTTTTGTTTTCCATAAAACTTTTCCGGCTCTGCTTGCGTCACGGGGAATCAATCGGTGGATGGGTGGATGGAAAAACAACATACCATTAGAGAGGGCGACTTGGTCGAGCGGTGAATACGTGGCCCTAAAGACTGATTTGTGTGAATGAATATTCACGAGGAAGATTCCCGTACCATCAATCATTTTGCGGAATCTATTAACTATTCTCGCAAAGGCCGACGATGGGGCGTGCTTTGCTTTTATCAATTTTCTGGGGCATGTTTTCGTTACAAACACAAATGGTGCACCTTCCACTTCCCGGCCCAGTTGCAACACTCGAAATGTTTTGTTTGCAAACAGATAGCATTCTAGTTGAAGGAATTGTTTCGTTAAATCATATTTCTTGTTTTTGTACCGTTTTCTTAATAGAACTCTGTGTACAAAATAGAACGAAAAAGCATGATTATGTATGTCGTGTAAGCAATATCCACAACAAATTAAAGATATTCAAGCTCTATTCGACTGCTCTATGCTATACTGCAACACCAATTTTACACCAATTTACACCAATTTATGGCGAGAATCGAATAAAAAATTTCTCATAAAAAAAATTCAACAACCAATTTAAGGCAAAAAAAAAGCTGAAAGCATAGCAAACAACTATATAACATAAGTGAGTAACCTTCACTCTCATACGCTGACCGCATCGGAAGTGCAATTTTCGTGGCAGTTTTCCCTCTTCGTTTTGCCTCCTTGTGCCATGTAGCCCTTAAAACATATGCTCCTCGCACTGTTTAACATTTGAATCTAGCCCGGAAAGCCCGAAAGACATAACATTATATTCCTCACTCCCCGTTTTAGTGCGCGTCCAGGTTCCAGGTTGGATTTATCGCTCCTGGGCGATCGAATTTTTACCGCAGTAACAAAATCGACGCATAACCGACAGTAAACGGGTCAGAGATAAAATATTCAATACAAACGCGCGTCATAATACGGTTTTGCGGATTGGTAGTTTGCTTGGATAGCTTTTAAAGAGCCCAACTTGTACGCCTCTTCAAGGAAAAGGTTAGGATTTTTGAGAAACAAAACATGAACAGCTCTTCCCGTACAGCCCTCGGGGAAAGTCACGAAGTTTTTCCGCATCGCAGATTTAACTACGTGAGGTGCAAGTTTTCTTTGCGGATTTTTTATGTTTTTCGTTCCATAACCTTGTTTCAAATAGGTAGAAAATATAACTCTTGGATGTTTTTGTGTGTGTGGTGTGTGTCTTCATGATTTCGTACCTTTCACGTGTCTTTTAGGAGCCTAGACATACCAAAGCACATGCCTGCATGTAAGCGATATCGCGTGCCAAGGGGACTACATTGTTGTATAGTTTTGTTAATTTTAAACTCTTTTGTTTTGACAGCACATGTTACCTAATTTAACTAATTATACTTGTCGAGTTTTCCATGCCTTGTTTGCTCTCACTTCATCTCGATTGACCCTGACGTCTGTCAACCTATGAAACAATTACATTTCCCTTTGGCGTATGGCACCGAAAGCTCCACACTTCTTCTTGCAGCAAGTTGTCAGCGTTACGTGATGACGCATTTAGCTAAAATCTTCTTCATTCATTCCACTGTTGTCTACTTTACAAACCGACGACTTGTACATGTACTTACCTTCTGAAGAACTGCAAACAAACAAATATACTAGCTCAGAACCGACTGTCAGTTTGAACGGTGGCTGAAGAAGAGTAACTTTTTGCGGCACACCTTTTCTCATTAGCTGCTAGATGCTGCATGTTTCACTTTGAACAAAAATAAGGAGTGGTCCTTCACTGAGCTGAAGAAAAGATTTAAATAATTAATTGTAGCAACTTAACGTGCCCGTATTTTAGCGCGCGTTGCACGAAAACGCATGTGTACGGTAGAAGCCATATAAACTTGATGCTAAGCAATCAAATAGTTTTACTCTAATATAAAAAATCGATAAAAAAAGTAAATTAACAGTTTGCTCCGAATGTTTCAAAAATCATCTTTTGTATGTTTTTTCCCTCTCAATCCACTAATGATCCCACAAAAGTGTATCCCTTCATGTGAGCTACTTTGAACCCCACCTTTATTGCAAGTCCGTCCACGATCATTATCCAAACTGTGTCCCTGGACAAATATTGGACACGCGTACCAATTCATTGGTTTGATCATAGCGAAATTGGTTTCATTTTTACCTCGGCATACGGCATCGATTTCAGGACAATCAGAAAGAAGAAGGAAAATGGCAAGGAAAATATGTAATATACCGAAAAAAAAAGAAACAACCACACGAATAAACACCATTTGCTTTTGTTTGCGTTGATACTTTCGTTTGGACAACATAACTACGATAGCTCCCGGTTTGGGAGAAAGACACTACACAATGGATTCTAGATTTTTATTTTTGTGCAATATTGAACCAATCGAAAAATAAAACGACTTTACCCGGGTGCAAAACTTCAGTGTTTTGCTTCTTTGTTGCTTTCACGGGAAATTTTTTTTTGCACAGCTTCACAGTGAAATTGTTCTTTGGAAGCACAAACTTTGGTTCCTCACAACATTTCTCCCTTCAATAAGAAGGGATGGGAAAGTAATTGTTGCCGCGTAATTTGCAGACTCAGCATTCACAGATTGTATGTGTGTGTATGTATTTTGCAAATCAAGTTGGTTCGAAATAACAATCTAATTTGGCGGTTCGAGTTTTTCTTCAGCAATGTTAGAGAGAAGCTTTAAAGCGCGAGGTCCTTGGGGCAACATGGTTTCTAGTAATTTTATCTCAAATTCATCGTTACAAAATCGTTGCGATTGTGTTGTCTTCCAAAATTTCTAAACGAGCAACGTAACGGAAGATTTTCTTCTTCTTCGGTGTCTATGGAGCTGGTGTGTGCGTAATACGAGTCGATAAACTACATGTCTCACAAGCAAAGTGGCCAAACGCATCATTAGACGAGATGAGCACATGAAATTGTATACCCCTAAATCCGGTCATAGCGGCCTTTTGCCACTTCCGCTTTCACGAGCACACACACACTTGCAACCACATACACAATTTTGAGCGAAATGTTAAATAGGGATGCTGGTGGACGTGTTCGTTACAAAAAAACACATCGGCATTAGCTTTCTCCTAGCTATAACGCCCTAATCCTAACTCAACACACACACACACACGATCTAATGGTAAATGTCTCATCATGTCACTCATTCCTCTGTTTGCACATAACCCAGTACACTGAAGATGATTATTATAACTCACTCCCTCTGTGGTCCCTGGTTTTTCGAGGCATGCCAGTGGGAAAGTTCGCCTTCATAGTTCGGATAGCATAGGATAGCATGGTTCAGATACGCAGAAAATATTTTTGTCCTTGCACCCACAATGGCAACACCATCACAAGACGTGCTAGGCACAAACATATTTTTCCGAACCTCCAAAACCCCATCAACATCACTATCAACACAGTGTCGCCGTAGTCAGCGTGCGGTCGACCCGCATCGAAGGGTGCTTTCCTCGTGTTACACGACCGCTTGTGCTCTCTAACAAGCTTGGGTGTAGCAAAAATTTCAACCACCCCCTTACATTAGCCCACACAACAGGCCTCTTCTTGGAAAGCTGGCAAGAATTCGGAAAACCAACCGGAAGCACCGAATAAGAAGTAACACGATCATGTTCGATGGGCTCGTCATCGTTGGAACTGTTCACGGAATTGTATACTCCTTCGCAGTTAAGGTCCAACAGCTGAGAAGGACAAAAAAAAGAATAAGGCAACTTCTTGCTGATGAGTTGTACACGTTCCCCTTACGAATTCCGTTCCGGCAAACAAGCTCCCTTCCGGTTGGTATACAATTTTTGAAATTTTTCATAATACACTACCACTTTCTCGGGTGGCTCGGAGCGCAAATGCGTATGCCTGACCTGTATAATCCATGTGATGGTGATGGTAGGGTTTACGCGAGACACTTTTCGTTATTGGCGTGATGTTCTTTAAACCAAATGTAGTTGTTTCCTTTTTCGCTTTTCGAAACAATTTTGTTTCAAACAATCTTTGTTACACAATTTGAAAGAAATAAGTGATGATAGTAAGGTGTTTATTAAAACAAACAAGATATAACGTATGCACCAAATGAAGCGTAAAACCCTGTGTCTAAATTTATTCTATACTTGCAAACGTTTCATTTTGTTTTG
The DNA here is from genome assembly GCA_000349165.1 of Anopheles christyi. Taxonomy (NCBI): domain Eukaryota; kingdom Metazoa; phylum Arthropoda; class Insecta; order Diptera; family Culicidae; genus Anopheles; species Anopheles christyi. Next base: position 12,331 of record KB697538.1, read on the forward strand.
AAAACAACGCACCACGAAATAAAGAAAAACTGCAAACCAACTGCTTTGACATAAAAACAGGAAAGCTTTTTTTTCTTGTGCGATGGCACTTTTTTTTTGCCTGCCTGTAAGGCATTTTCATTATGAAGGCGTTGACATGGGTGGTAATGTTTAGCATAATGTTCAGCAGCAGCAAAAACAGCAATTCAGTTAGCTTTGAGCGCCATGTGTACATGTGATTATAATCCTACGGCTGGTATTAAGCGTGCTTTACACCTAGGATGGTAGCGATTCAGATGTTCTGTCAAATTTCAACAAGTAAAACGATTGACAAGTCAAGTCTGTGCGAAAAATGACAAGTACTGATAATTCTACAGATTACAGTAACGATCCGGAAATCGGCATGTTTGTTGTGCAAAGTCCAATGAAGCACAATTCATATCATGTCTCTCTTGACTTCGAATTGGTAGCATTAAAAGCCTTTTTCCTGGAAGGAACATTAAATTTGCCCTCTTATTACCGTTTTCCGTGTTTTTATTTCGAAGAAATCATACTACGCTACACACTCGCTCTCAAATGTGGTCTTGAAGGATTTCTTTTAAAGTGATTTAATAATCCCCAGAAACCCCGAGAGTAACGGATACGTATAAAAATAGACCGATTATATGTGCTACGTTACGAAACACAAATTTCTAGGAAAAGCAATGGAAACATTATCAAATGCTCTGCTAAATTTTTCGGAGATTTTTTCACCTCACTTACCGTAGCTGGTTATTCTTTTTTTCTGCGCATTGTAGCATGAACGATCATTCAGCTTTTCCATTGATGTGTGGATGGTTCCCTAACCTTGACACACAGTGATAAATATTTTCCAACGTATCCAATTTCAAAACGACGCATTGTCTTCAACGCCAATCCAGAACTGTTGGTAGCAATCGTACCATAGCGACAGACATCATTGCCACAGCAGCATGGTTTCCATCAGCGGGGGAATATATTCGAAGAATATTGAACTTTTTCCTGAATCACCAGGGGAGTTTTTTAGTTGATTAGGTCACACAAAACAAAAAGGCAGGAAAACCTTCCGAACTCAACCTAAATTCAACCAAAATTGGATAAGTTGTTACCAGCCGGCTAATGGATTCGTGAGAAACCCGAAGAAATGTGCTACGCGTAGTTTGAAGCATCTCCCTGCAAGTTCCCACAAATAAAGGCTCATTTTGAGGCTGGTATGTGTTGGTTATGAAAAGGCAATGCTAGTTTTTTTTCCCCTTCAAAACGCAAAGAGAAAACAGAAACACGCAAAAACCCACCGTGAAAGTATCAAACCAGGGGCTTGTCTTTTCGCGTTTGATTAATTTCCCAATGGTTGCGGCGCTTGTTGTGACCTTCCGAGTAAAGTTCAAGTTTCTTGCACAAGTGTGTCGCAATAAATCTTCCGAACTTTGGTGGGAAGGATTCTAGGAAGAAATTTCAACTCAACTGCGTACCCGTTGCGCTGCGTCGAATACGTTACTGTGGTGAAAAGTGACGAAGTGAAAGTTTCTCATTTAAAAAGTTTTTCCTGCTCTTTTTCAACATTTTCTCCTGCACTGCTATTTGTCGTGTTGGGGAGTTGAGTGACAATTTTTGTTTGTTTGTTTGCTTGCTTGGTTTTCGAAAGATTTTTTTTCTTCAAGTTTATGCTTGATAGCGCATCGGTATGACACATCATTACGTTTGATTGCGTGCTTGTTTCATGTTTATCATTTTGAGGGTTCTCGTATAGTTTACACTGTTTCTTCCCGTTTGTTCTCGATCGTATGTTATATGCCAATCAATTTAAAAAAAAATGTATTAACAGAAGCTTTTCAACAAATTATTCACGTAATCCCATTGGATACCTTAGTAGTCATTATTTTTTATTACTCTGAACCAGTGAAAAGTGAGAAAAAATGCTTGCCATTTTCTGACAGGTAACAACAAAGATGCATAAAAAACCTTTCAAGAAAATGGATTGCTGATTCACAGAAATCCTCTAGACTTGCTTTTCACCTGATTGCTCGCAGCACAAGGGAGCAAACAAACAAACAAAAACACATAAAAACATAAGTAAAGTAAACATCGTGGTGCGTTTTAATTTTTCCAAGCAGCATTTAATATTAATTTTCTTGAAATGTGTTTCCCTCTCCTTCTCTCTTTCTCTTTCCCCTTATTTTCCTTTGGTCCCTGTACATGTTGCAGCTTTTCACGTATACACCAACAACAGCGAACGGCAGGCGGACGAAATTCTGTCGGTCAAGTACGAGGATGGACGGTGGTCTAAACCGTACTACGACTGCGGAGGCGGCAATATCTGGATGCTTACGTACACGGTGCCCTTCTTCGGGTACGAAAATGGGACCTACTTTTTCAAGTAAGTAAACACAGCGTTAGAATCTCATTTCTTTTTGTACTGTGTAAGAAACACTCGTTCGGTGGGTACGCTGACGGGAATTAATTGCAAACGGTAAAACACATTATTCAGAGAAGTGTTTGTTTAAAAAAAAAGTGATTAGTATTTACCTTTATAATTTCTCATTTCAATAGCTCGTCATTTGCGCTTGTGTCTAAAAAGCGAGTAATATATTTTCTACAAAGAAAGGAACAGGACGTGGAAAACAATTTATTTTCATAATGAAAATCACTAACACGCTTTGGATAAAAAGGATCTTTTCCTATCAGTCGAATTGAAACGGAAATCCTTCGAAAGTCAATAACCATTTGCTTAACTGGTTGGCCATCTCTGTTTTCCTTTATTTCTTGATTATACTGTAGCATTTAATATATTCTACGTGTTTCCATTAGCATTCATTGCAATGTTTCCTTTTCAAACTTAAAACCTTAACCGATGCAGTTGAGATTCTTCCTTTACCATTACTTGTTGCTATTTTATAACATGGCTTTCCTTCTGCCGTTGTACCATTCAATATTCGTGCTACGTGTTTTCATTAAGTAAAATTTCAGTGTGCTGAGTATATCAAGCTGTTCAATGTACCCCCTGAATGGTACCACTTATATCTGTTTCCATTTTGCTTGACGATCATATTTTCAACGCAAATAATCTCTTCTCCTCCATGTTTGAATTAAAAGTCAACCTGACAGAAAAGACATCCACCGAGCTCACACCGTAACCATAATAAGGGACAGATATGAGCAAACCTTACTCGCTCGATAAATGAGCCCAGATCGTTACGGTTCAATTTCAACCCAATAATAGTTTTCTCATTCGACATCAAACGTGCAGAAAATGTGCAAATGTGCAAAGGCAACAATAGTTAACTTTTTTTCCGACTAAACCGAACAAAAGACCTGCCTAGCATGCCTGCCATCCTCACATAATTATAATCTCGCCGTTCGACAATGGCCTCACCGGATTCGCCCCCTTTTGCTCTCTAAAGCACGCGTAGCGAACGGAAATGGCATAGTTGCCATGATGCTGCTGCTTCTGCACGCCCGATTATTTGCTCATGATACGGAATCGCCCGCTTTCAATAGTTTCGAAAAGTGAAACGATTAGCGAATGGTTGAAACATGCCGCTCCACTCGGACACGTGCCATGCGATGTGTGACTATGCTACAAGTCCCTTGTCGACATCCCCATTATTAATAGAGCTGAGGGTTGCAAATAATTGCCGAGCTTTCAATTTCCTTTAGATTCTATCCCGCCCAAGGGAGAAAAAAACTTCCCCGGAAACTAGCCAGCACGGCTACAAAAGCAGCTCCACCCAAAGATCACACCAGAGGAACGCGGGGTACGGTACCGGGTACAACACAGCCCGGGATACACAATAATACAAAAAGCCTTCTCCGGGACCACCGTAGAGACCACAGCACGACCGCTATGTTTTTGCCATCTTTCGCAGAAATATTTGTTCACATTCTTCAACTGGCACACAATGAATCGCAAAACGAGCGCATCTGTATGTGTTCGTTCGTTTGTGTGCGCTCGTTCCGACCGCAAAAGGCTTAGTGCTGTATAGTGTCTGCCCACGCTAACCAAACCGCCCCATGTCCCAATGGGTCCAATTTGAGGCGAACGGTCTCTGGGTGAGCAAGATAAAAAAAAAGATCGCCACCGTACTTGGAAGCTGGCGAAAGGGGATATCCCTTCCCTTGCCTGCCGTGCGTTGAGAAATAAACGTATTGGACGCAAAAATCCCGAAAGGGATCATGTTCCACGAATCGAACCGTATACAACACGGGTAATGCAACAGATCCGGCTCGCCTCCTCCTCATCCTCAATTCACAGACAATCGGATTCCATCGGACAGCAAAGTTTATTGTTGGTACAGACCATTTCACTCGTAAGAAGGAACCGAGGGCCCGGGAAATTATAGGCAGGTGGCACAGCACAACCACCACTAGCAAGAAATTGAATTCGAAGAAAAAAGAACCCTCCTGTGCAGGGCTACAAATAAAAGAAAAAAACTGGACATTTGCAGCGTCCAGGGACGAAGAGGTTGCGGTTACCCATCTCAAAACCGCCACCTCAACAGCGGACGTGCAGAAACCCGTAATGGGATTTGATTGAATGAGCTTTCGCTCTTCCATCTTCATCAGCTATAGTGACCTGAGGGAAAGGACAGAAAAAGGAGAGGCCAACAAATAAAAACAACCAACAAGCTGTCCGATGATGAACATTTGGCTAAACGAAACTTGTCTCACCACACCACAAAAATGTCTCAACGACACTGACCACTGGCACCTTCTCGCAAATAAAAAGCAACCAGCTACTGAACGAACGTTGTGCGAGTGAAAATTGATTGCGGTAATTTTGGAGCTACGAAAGGACTACTGCTCGATGCTCTATCAGAATTTCGTGGGCGGATGTGTTGAGAAATCTTTCACTCACTATCCCGTAACGTGACACGTGATCCATCAAGTACCGTAAATCACTCATCGTTACATCAGTGGTCAATAAATTGTTTCGGCTTGCACGGTTTTTGGAGCGCATCCAATAGTTTATGCCTCTTTGGGTCGCATATCTACCCAGAGAGGGAGACAGAGAGATTTGGAAGTATTTTACCGTAGAATTGACACTTAAAGTGAGATCTGTTGGAATTGGTTGATGGTACAGGCGTGGTCTGATTTTGCTAAATTACTCACAGTTGGATAGGTTTTGGACCACAAAAATTGATTGAATGGGAGGGAAGTTTTAGCTCAGGTGTCAAGATCGTACCGGCGCTTCATATCATTCCAACTACCAAGAGCTAATCCAAACCACAAATAGCTCACAAGCTTGGCAGGTGGATCGAGTTGCACAGGTGGTTTGTCCTCTTCCGGCTCAACAACTGATACATTGGTAACAGTGCATACTGAAGCAATCGGAGTGTCGAACGATACTCGTTTCGTGAATTGTATGGTGCTTTTCATGGATTGTACGACACAACTCTTATAATTAACAGCGGGCAGCAACTTTTCTCACCGCCTACTACTGCCCATCGATGCGAATGGATGGTAATCCGCTTAGCTAGAATTCTTCCACAGGCGTATCATAAATCCTTACAAAATGTGATTTACCACAAGTGCCTTCCGAAACGATGTAGGATGCGGTTTCAAGTACTGACCCACGTTCGATCGTCGCCTATCGAAATGTTGGAGGAGAGCACCTTTCGGACTGGTCGCACCACTCTGTGTGGGCAATTCCTTTCCATATTAATCAACGCGCTTATCGATGGCACGATCTGAACAATTCTCGTGGTCATGGAGCCCGGGAGGCCCATTTCACCTTCCGGAGAGCAGCAAAACCGCGCCTCGGGAGATTAATTATCTGACGGTAATTAATGTTGAGTGAAGGGAGCATTAGGTACAGAGAGAACAAAAAAAATCCTTATCCTTTGTCAACCCGGAGCAGTACGCTTTGATTTGCAATTGTGCCTTTTTCGTTTGATAATTCAAAGACCACCGTACTTTGAAGCTATGATGATTAATCGGTTTTGCAATCTAGAAAACGTATCAGTTGATGAAATCTTTGCCCAAAGTTGAAGGTAGGATTGAAAAAATAGGTCCCCTTTTGTTAGCTTCTCGTTTGATCAATGGCTTTGGATTGGGTCTATCTACGTTGGTTTGGGAAATCTTTTTCCAAAAAACTTTCCACCTTTACCAGACACCTTTACAAAGCTTGTATAATGAAGCTTGATCTACCACAATATATCAAGAAGTTTTACGGCATGGACACTCTTTGGCCTTTTTTTTCGTTTCCTTCGTACTGAATTTAACTTTCGATACCTTGCTGTTATAAATCTCATTAAATAGTTTCGAAAAAGAAAGAAAAACCTGCGCACGAAAAACTCTCACTAACAGTTACGCAAAGTTCGCCCTAAAATCGACAACACCAGCATACCGATCAGTTGGTGCTGTAACTGGAAGCAAAAGTTTCGTCACTCACCGCCCCAACTTGTTACCTTGATGGTGTCAAGAAGTTGTCAGAACTCCTTAATGAAAGAAGAATAGGAAAGCACCGAAACAAGCACTAATAATGTTCAAGATATCCAACTTACCCTTCCCCTGTGCTTGCGGCAATTTAGCCGAATCGCAAAAAAAACTAGGATACTAGGTTGAACCAGTAACACAAATGGATCACAAAACGACTAAAACAGCAAGCAGGCAACCAAGCTCAACGTCCGAGGAAAGCTGTTGCGGAAAAGCAAGACCCTTTAGTGGGAGAAGTAAAAAAAACTATCCAACTTCCCGAAAAGCTTCACTTAAACCATGACAGATTTCCAGAAGCGCTAAAACCTTGTCTTTTCCTTCGTACCCTTGTTCGAATACAACACTTGTTTGCAAGCAAAAAAGATTACTTTCATTTATTAGGAAGTCTCGTGAGATCTGCTTCCCGTTTCGATTGCATATGTTGACAGTTCCGTACCATAGAACGTGGGTTTGCGCCTGCCCACCCACAGAAAACTCGCACCAATGTAGACGTTGGTCCATTTCATGTTCAATTAAAAATCAATGAGCGACAACTTAATAGGATTACTTTCCCACTTACCCACCGTGGTGTTCCGCCGTCGCGGTGGCTGGAGTTTGTCCACTTGACGCATCGTATCGTCACATCCGATTACGGATCTCACGGTTCGTAGCGCCGAGTGCCGCTTATCGATTGTTTTGCTTTCATCAGATTAAACTTTCACAATCGGCAACCGGGCTGTGGATGGCTGTGATGTTGACTTATGGCCACTTTTGCTGACGCTTGCGTGGGCTTGCTGCTTTTTGCCCTTCGCAAAGTGCGTTGTGCTGATTTGGTTTATTAGGTAACGGCGTCCTGTCGCGGTTTTTCCTTCTTTTTTGTTTGTGTTTGCTATCACTGTCTCTGTTGAGCTAGCTGGCAGCTGCGGATGTCAGGAGTCATTTGGCCAATTTACAAATCGCGCTAGACCGTGCTCGCTTTGGTAGGAAAATTGAAGGTGTGGGTAGAACAAATTGTACCGGCAAGATGGATTAAGCTGGATGGTGTAGAAAAGATGGAAAAGATTAACATCGCATCGATTAACATCGCATTTTTCCATCCCTATATTCCCAATATATCTGCTCAATAATTGATTCGAGTAAGTTGTTCAAACTTGTTCAAGCACAAGACATGACTTATTGAGCACAAATTCTTGACAATGGCAACATTTTCCGCATCCTTGAATTGGTGGTACACACGTTCACCTAAGAAATCTGTTCCACAAAAGTGATCAAAACGAAATACAAACATTATCCTGCAAAAAATGAAATGACACTTTGGCCAGCTTAATTTCGTGTAGGTAAACCAATAAATAATATAATATAATAGTTCGAATGATTTATGGATTTTTTAACTCACGAAATATTCAGAGATGTTAGAGTCGTTGTTGTGTTTCTATCTTCCGGAAAGCATAGCCAACATTTCGATTCATTTTCTTTTCGCTCGAACAGCAACCGTCTACAGCGTACCTTAAAATTCAGAGCGCCATTTGTGGTCACCCATTATCTCGAGAGCAACCAACTGGCCACTTTACTCACATCTACCGATCTTTCCTACAGGGGTACATCTGGCATCGATATCGATTTAAGGCGCGTCGACATTGATCAGTGTCCACAGAAGAACTCCCCATCGGGAGCACCCCAGCCGCTCAACATTTTCGCCGGTACGGACAAATGCAAGCAGCGAACGACCGAGGTAAGTCTACCGACCAGCGTACGGTATTGCAGTAGCTTTTCCGCTTTTGTTACTTTGCACTATCCACGTCGTGTCCGATGAGCTTTTTTTACCAACCGTTGCCTTGTTCGTTATTTTGATTTTTTTTTTGTAGTGGTTTAAGTCATAAAATTTTCAAAACAGCGTCCCTTTAACTGCCGGCAACTTTCAACACAACAATGGGAGGAAAGTTTTTTTTGTTAATATTCATTCGCACACAGGCCCATGCTTTTGTCTTCTCCCCTACTGGAAAGCAACCCCATGTGCGAACGCGAAAATCACGTTAAAATGGTATTTTTAAGGGATTGCCAAAGCAGCCATCCACGCTCCTTTTTCAAACAAACACCAGCAAACTCACACCGTCGACACACTGTTGCCCTTTGACCGTACGAGAAAAGCTTCCTCTTTTCTGAGATTGGTTTTTTATTTTGTTATTTATCCTCCACCTTTACTGTAGACATTTATACCGGCTTCGGTAGAGATGGGTGGAAAATGTAAACAACACGAAAAAAAAAACCGCACCACGGAACACCCATACGTAAATTCCTTTGAGCAAGCTCGGTTTGAGTTATGGCAAGCCCATTAAAGGAGCGATGTGATGCACCTTCTCTCAACGTTGTGGCTTATTTTCGTACATTCATTTCGTGTTTCTTTTCTGTCTTCCTTTTCGCGGCATCTCAACACCAGTTTAAGAATTCGTCGGAGGCCTCAATGCCCGGCAAAGATAGAACTTTGAATGCGATAAATTTTCATTGCTTTCATTAGTTTTAATTAATTTAATGCTGTTTCAATGTTGTTGCCCCGCTTTCCACGGGTACTTTAATGTTGCCTTTTTATTTGTTTTTTTGTACTCGTGTTCGTTGGGTACCATTTCATCTCCGTTTAAGTGTCTCGTTGCTTTGATATTTTATATGAACGTGGCTTTCGAAGCAAGTTTACATTTCTTTACACACCGAAACCATTGGCCTGTGGAGCTTTAGCAGAGCACTTGCTAAATCCCGTTGTGCCGGTTGATTTATTTTACGCCTCGATTTATTTCTGCGTTCTGTTTACATTGCTTTGTACAGACAGAGAATGATAATTCTTTTTAAACCTCGTGCAAACTGTTTTTAAATATAGAATTGTTTTCTATTTCCTTCGTACCTTACAGTGTACACCCATCCCGGGACTCGGCTTTCGGCGGGGCTCGTACCGGTGCATCTGCCGTAAGGGATACTACTTTCCAGACACAACGATCGAGCAGAAGTACTTCAACGGCAGCACGCTGGAGGAAGAGTACGAGAAGCTGATGCTGGTAAGTGTCACCTTCCCGTGCATGTGTTTTTCGTCCACGACTCCATTAACTTCATGTTTGCCCTTTTTACTTGTGTTTGTCTCTACAGAACGAGTACAGCACGTACAGCATACCTAACTCGTACGAATGTCTACCGTGTGCCGAAGGGTGCGATTCCTGCGAGGATGCATCACCATGTGTGGCAGCACTGAACTGGCCAATGCGTACGTCCATTCTAGTGTTGGCCTGTGCCGTCATCGGGCTGCTACCACCAGCGGCCGTGTTTACCTTCAAGTACCAGCAAGTAAAGGTAAGGTAAAGGAAGCTAGGGCAGCCAACATTTGAAATGTTTGTTTGCTTTTCATTTGTTGCGGGAGGCCTAGCGCTGGCCTCGTTCCGGGGAACAGAGTACAAAATCAGCGCGCTGAAGTTAAATAATTTTAATTTAAAACGTTTCGCATGGAAGAAAAAGTGTTTGATAGCTTAGAATGAAAAACACTCTAAATTGATTAAAAGTTTCAATTTATTACATTCCTCGTGTATATTCCAGAGAGAGGGTTGTTTGTTCCAACACAATGTTTGTTCGGCCGTAAAAACCATAGCTCTAGTTATTTAGATGTTATTTTTATCTCAATTTAAATATTAGCCTTACTCCAGTCCCATGTTACAAATATTTGCCTCAAATTTCAAACCGACTATTTAAGAAGAACTTTCGATTCTTCTATTTCAAATCTAGGCTTGAACTGTTACCTATCCTTGCTTCAACAAACCGTTGCGTTTGCTATGATTATTTTTCCTACCCTGCACAGACAAAAAAAAACAAACCTCACTCCTACATATGTTCACCACACGGGATGCCTGTGGTCAGCCGGTGTAAAGCGTTTGTCACTCGTCGCATGGTTTAATATATACACCTGAGCACTGCGAGAAGCTGAAACATATGAAGAAAGAAAAAACAAATCGTTTGCCGCAAAGCCTGATGCAATCACTGTGAAGGATCACTACTACGAAAATGGAAATGTAAATTCCGGTTTGCCTCACTCTCCCATTCCGATTCTTTGTGCAGGCTCATATTGATACCGGTTGACATTGCATATTAAATTCGCGACAGAACATTTTTTAAGCCATACCCATTGAAACCAATGAAGGGAAGCCAGGATGGCATCTGGTGGTTTGATTTGGTTGCACTTGGAACCTTTTCCAATTGCTCACGGTCACGGATTGTGGAGGCTTTCGAATTAATGTATTCCTGTTTTATAGATCCGCATGTTGTTTGCGTAAAACACTGATCCACATCACCTACACACACACACACACACAATGCAAAAGCCTAGTGGGTGGTGTCGATTACTGATTGGTGGTGTTAAAAATGCAACATGATTGTGAATTACAATGTACCTTTTCAATGTAGTGCAAACGTTTTTTTTTCTTTTCAATTTACATTAATGCTTTTAGCAACCTTTTACCTGTGTTGTGTGTGTTCGTTTACGACAAAAAAAAACCGACGAATAAAACGTTGAGCGAGAAACTTTTCGTCCGTCTTTTTTGTTTCACATACCACTCAGATAGCTAAAACCTTTAAACATACAAGCCTCGTGCATTTAAAAAATGTGAATAATCTGGGCATCAGTCCAAAGCTTCTGATAAGCTAGTAAAAACGCTGCGTACAAATGGTGCGAACCAAGCCTAACGTGCTTAGCTTGATGCGGTGGTTTACTTTTTGCTCTCTTGTCCCTTTTTTCTTTGGCCAACGTCTATTTTTCTACCATCAACGCAGTATGAAAATTCAATTCGTACAATTATTTGCTAAGTATTTGTAAAAAATTGAATTTGTGCCGTTGTTGACCCGGCATTCAAATAAAAAGCACCCCAAACATAAATGAAATTCACTCGCATTTTTTGCTTTCACCCTTCCACTTTCTCATTGCAGGTTGTACGAGCGGCCAGTCCAGCGTTGTTGCGTGTAATTGCATTGGGCGCATTTTGCATTTATTGTACGGTAAGGTTTTTTTGCTTAAACTCTCAAGAGCTGTGCAAAGGCGGCATGTACGGTTTTAACTTTACAAACATACTCAAATATCCATTTGTGCTTGCGTCTGTTTTTGTTTCTTTATTTCACTCCTACCCACTTGGGACAGAGCGAGTGTTGGAGGTCACACAACCCATTCAAAAGAATACATTAATCTTTCGTTTCATTCCATTACAAATGGCGTTTCCGAGAGGGGAAACTTTTGTTTTACTTTTTGTTGATTCTGTTGCAGCTCTTGTGTGGTTGATATGGAGTTTGCACCCCTTTTGAAATGAGATATCTTTATTTAATTTCAATTTAAAATGTCATTTTTTTTACTGTTCATAAGCCGTTTCGGATGGCTGTTGTCCGTGAAAACCAATTTAAATTCGATAGTAGCTATTAATTTATGAATAAATTGTTATATGAGTATATTTCATTCAGTTCTAATGAAAACTTAAAACTCCGGTGAAATCCGTTGGGCAGTATTCACGCCCATGTCTGCATTAAATGATATTGATTTGAAAAGCAATATGTTGCAAACAGTAGTTTATACTAGTTAAACGTTGCTTTTGCTCATCAAAATGCTCTAAAAATAGGAAATGGAAAATCAAAAACTGTCACCATACCCGGGCTCATCTCGAACAAACTGGAAACGAAACAAAATAACAATATGACTCCATCTCACCGGAATGCACCACCGTAGCAAATATTTGCTGCGATTATTCTTCCTCAGAAAATATAATCTGCATCGATGACAACGTTCCGCATGGGGAACGTTGGTCGCCCGGGTGTTCCCGTATTTTTAGCACCAGACAGAAGGAGGCTCCCCAACCCTCCAAAGCAAAAATTGACGTAAGGCAAAGCTCAGCTTCACATAGTTTTCAACACCCAACGGCACATCGTGCTTCTCCTTTCTCTCACTATCGCCATCGACCCACCATAATATGGTTCACATCGCGTCGGTGGCATTTAAATATTTGTTCATTTTGCTTTCATTTTCATTCGCCCACGACTGAAAACGCGACACGCGGGCAAAAAAAGGAAGAGCAAATTAAAAACTACCACCCGTCCATGGAAGTTTTGTTTTTCTGTTTCCTTTTTCGTTGCTCTCCTCTGCACGGGTCACTGTATTGAGCGTTTTACTGTTGCTTCCACGTGCAGTGGTATTGGTGAGCCTTTTTTTTGTCGACGTGCTCCTATATAAAACAACAACCGCAAAACAGCGATATTCGCATCGAAAGCTGAAAGGAAATCTAATTTTAACTTCATTCGAACGCCGCCAGAATTACTAATTACGTTCATTTACATAACTAACTGCTCTGCCAAGTGTATAGGATGTAAGTTGCAGAAAGAGGCAAAGGACGCACAATGGAGATGTAAAACGCATCGTACAGTTTCATTTTAGTATCACTCAGTCAATCACACTTTTCACTACCGTGTCTAAACGTGGCTACCGGGGGTTTTTGTTTTGTAGCTACAGCAGAAGTTTCATTCCAGCCACACTTTATTTTTATTCTCTGTTTGCTTCCCTTTCTCTCTTTCTCGCTTTCTTTCTCTCTCTCTCTCACTCACTTGTTCCTTCCCTCGTCAACACGGGAAAATATTGCCAATGGATGTTTATTCTTGCGGAAACTGTCCATGCGGACACGATTCGACAGTCGGTGGTGATGTATCCGCCCCCCTCCCTCTACTCCTGCACCGCCCGCATCTGGTTGCGGGAAATTGGCTTTTCTCTGACGTACGGTGCGCTGATGCTCAAAACATGGCGGTAAGTCAATGGTGTCGGTCGCTGTTATTCAAAAATTTCACAATTAACTTTCCCCATTTGGTGCGATTAACCAAAGTAACCTGTCGGTAAGGCAACTGTCCAAATGCAAAATGTGCTAAAGAAAGAGCAAATGGAAATAAATAAGAAATTTCAATCTTTAACGTGCTGGAATGAGGGTCACAATGAATAAGAATTCCGTTACGAGTAATTTTAAAAGAAATCTTTGACCTTAGTGCTCTAGTACAAAAACTCGTCAAAAGCAAACTGTAAACACCACAAAAACACGCAAAGGATGCAACCGCACTGACTAAAAGCCTCAAACCTCCATATTTTTTTTCTCTCGTTTGCTTCATTCATTTTCTTCCTTCTTGCAGGATATCGGTAATTTTTCGCGTCCGTTCAGCGAAAGCGGTCAAAATTACTGACGCGTACCTGCTGAAGCGGATCGGCGTGCTGTGCGGTTTTGTCGGAATAGCGCTCCTGGTCCGGACGTTGGTCGCACCGCCGGTGGTGATCGTTGGCAGAACCGCGGACAATCTGAAGGCATTCCTGTGCAAAACGGATTGGTGGGATCATACCTTCACCTCACGTAAGTAGCACTCGTTAATTCGTTTCCCTTACCACAAGGTGCGCTGTTTTGCAGATCCTTCCCGTTAAAGGCGTTCGAGTTAATTCTACCGGGTTACGTGGGATTAATTAAAATGTTCTGGCCCGTTAAATTGGCTTCGACTAGCGAAGGAAGTGTTTGTTCTTTTTAACTTTTTTTGCGCTCAGGCTGGACTGGTGTTTCATTGGCAATGTTTCTGGCTAGCATGTCTATGTAGGGCATTGCCATCACTCGAACTACAAAAAAGGGACGAAATGCGATAATTACGGACAACAAGAGAGGATTAATTTGAATCGTGCAAATGAGCGTGAAGTTTTTGCCGCCATTATGTTTTGGATTTGCTTTGATTTAAAGTATTTTTTTGTAACATTGAAGGATTGTATTAAGTACTTAAAATGCTGGTCATGAAAGTGCTTTCATCAATGATGATGCGTGTTTCGAACAGGTTTATAAATAAAATAAGTATCCTTTTTGTAAACTTAAAGAAATAATGCATTATAAAGGCACGTGTGCTTTAGATTCAAGTCTATTAATAAAGCTGTTGGTATGGGACTAGAGAAAAAAATCATTTTCCTTTCATGGAATGAATTATTATCTAAAAAAACTCTAAATCTAATCTAAAAAAACAATCATTTTTAATACATCATGCACCAGTATTAATATACATTCTTCAAACGAGTTATTCTACAGGGTTTCAATTTAAACACGACTGTGTACACACCGGAACTCAATGTTTCTGCATTTGCTTTCCCTTTTTATCTTCGCTTTAACATCTGGTTGGCGATAAGTTTCCCTGTACAGCATCAGCACTGTATAATACGAGAACCAGCTATTAACACTACCATTACGAGAGTGCAGGAAAAACAACGGCATAAATCTTCACACCTTAGCAGGATATTTATTGGCTCTATCCTGGAGTGTGTCCGCGCATGGCTACACAAGGCAGCAACCACTATGCAGCAGCAAGGCCTGTGCTGACATACTTTGTAAAAGTGATCATTATTTTCACGAACGGTTCCTTCTCTATTTTTTCCTAAACTGTCGCTCCACAAGGGAGTTGGGTGTTTCCTAAAATGGTAAAATTGTGTTGCCATTGCTGGTCGCTGGTACTACACTTGCCAAGAGAATTCTTCAGTAGCAGCAGTAGCAGCATGTTACGGCTTAAATTACTAGCACATGTTGCACTTCTGCCGTCTGTTTTTAGCTCCAGAACACGCGTAAAAGTTCCGCTCTGCGATATTGAACTTTCTGCGCCTGCAGGCTCACATGCTGGCCCAGCAATATGATGCAGTGGTGTGCATATTGCACAAAGAGGGTAAGCTACCTAGCTTTTTCTTACACCAGGAAGTTGGCTGTAAATCTGTCGGCAAGCTCGAGAGAGTGGCTCACCTGCACCTGCTTGTGTGCAATTGGAAACCCCGTCACTGTTTTAGTGCTGTGGGAAGTTTGGAATAGAATGCTTGCAACGTGCAGAAAACTCGTTGAAAAAATACAAAGCAAAGTGAATTACATAAAGCTGTTTGGCTTCTCCAAGGATCAAGTTCAGCTTTCATAAATTGTTCCAAACTTCGGGCAAGAAACAATCTGGCCGCATGAGAAACTGTCTGAAAAACGAGGGAGTTTTTCGGAAAGTTTATTTGAACTTGTTTCCGCTACACTATCTTTTACTATCTCCTGTGTAGTATGTATTTTTTTTTTTTCATCATCATCATCATCATCGAGATTTATAGAAAAACTGTAGGTCAAATACTTTCTCGTACTCAGTTTTGTTTATTAAACTGTAGCGTGTATTACCTGTTTTTTTATTTCGGATGCTATCTACCAAGTCCCGAACATCCGCGGTACCAATGTAGAGATATGTTTTTACCACAAACAGTTCAAAGCATGTGGTGCTATTTGCGCTCCGTTTCTGCATTCATGTCCGCATCGTAAAGCAAACTCGTCGCACTTTGTTGTAACATAGTATATTATAGATTGTGAAGCTGCACACAAAACAAAAACCCACTACAATCTCCACAGAAAACGCTAACTTTCTGTCCGCCTTTCTTTTCATGGAATCTCACCGCTCTTCCCACCAACCCGTGTGCCTGTTTACTACCGTGTATATCCCTGTCCCCGTATCGTGTGGTAAAAATATGACCACAAAACTCCACCACGGCACCAACAACAATGACGACGACAACAACAACGATGCTTTTGAACCTGATGCACAGTGGAGGTCCTGTTTCTGGCCTGGGGCGTCCGGCTCTGTATCATGGTGCGGAAGGCACCGTCCGAGTTCAACGAAAGCCGCTTTATATCGATGGCGATCTACAACGAATTTCTTCTGACGTGCTTCCTGAATGTGTCAATGTGAGTATCATTCGGTAATGTGTGTATGCGTTTGTGGTACTACCTTCTTTCCCATTTCCCAACCAAAATGAATTATGTGGTTTATTGAAGTTTATTTTTTCCACCTCAGAAGCATCCTTGTTTTCTTTTCCCCCGTATTTTTCACTCTTTCTCTCTCTCCTCTTTTCATTCCTTATTGTTTTCTCTTTTTTTATACTCACTATCCTTTTGATATTGATGGGCAGTGGAGGGAGCAAACAAAAAGGGAGCTAATACCGCTTTACGCTTTACGATGGAAAAATTGTAATCAATAGTATTATTTATTGTCTCACTTAATCAAAGCAAATAGCGCCTAAAAGATTTATGCTACGGTGTTTCGGAGCAGAACGGGGGCAAAAATTATGAACCCGACTTCGCTCCCAGTGCTTATATGATGATACTGCATTATTAGCTGAGAGGAAGGGATATCTTTTTTATTTTCACGGATCAGAAGCTTCCAAAATAAATCATGATAATATTTACTACACAAATAGAAAGAACCCCTTTATGGTACGATCTTTCAGTTTGGAAAGGGTGAAATTAATTGATTTTCATTGAAATTTCTAGTTAACTTACTGACAGATATCTATCATAACATTTCAGCAATGTTCCTACTTTATGTTGAACGCATAATATGTGTCCTCCTTAAAAGATACATCCATCTCAATAGATAACGCCATAAATTAATGTGCCAGGTTTTACATTGCTTTAAAACAAACACAGCTAGTGTAATGAACATAAGCCCTCCAGCTGATTCAAAAACCAAAAATAACTGCATCCGGAAATCTCGATTGAATATTAATTTGCGGACGCCGGCCATTCCAGCCATGTTCCTGCAGGAACACATCACGCATCCGGGTTTTGCAATATGGATGAATAATTTAAACTGTGCTGTTCATTTCATCTTTCCCAATTGCCGAAGCGAACATTGAAGTCAGAAAACCAAGCCCATTTTGTGAAGATTAATTATACATTCCGTCGGATTTTCACCAAGATTTACCGCCATCTCACGTGTGCGGTAGTGCATTATCGATACCACTGTACGTTATGTCACACGGCAGGACGGGAAAGGTTTGGTTTTGCTTACTGCCGTTCAGCCGTTGCAGGCCAATGAATATTTTAATATGGAAATTATTATCCTTAAACACCTCACTTGTCATTGAATTGCTTCGATTTAGCAGGAAGCTTTTTGTTTTCTTTATTCTCTTGTTCAAATTGGCTCTCTTTGCAACTTGTTACATGCGAAAGGTTCATTGAAACAAGTAATACAACCGTTCATATCATAAAAACACCCCCCGGGTACTCGTTTTTTTGTCGAGAATACAGTGAATGGTTGAACAGAAAACAGATTGCTCTAATGAAACCGTATTCTGGACATTACCGGAATACTGAAAAAGTCATTTAAAGGGGTTTTCTGCAAACTCACAAACTCTCCAGTGAAATAGTTTAATGCATTCCGGGAGCTGGATTTGAATATTGATGGAAGCAAAAGTAGCTGTCTATGGATCAACTAGCAAACAGGGAAAGAGATACACATCTCCAGCATACCCACATATCACAT
>KB697539.1:0-11600 GCA_000349165.1 Anopheles christyi
CCAACAAAGCTATCAACTCAGTTTAAGTAGATATAAACGAGCTTTCATAAGAAAGATGAGAAGTTGTTTCTAAATAATGCAAACAAATTTCCAGTTCATACTTCATCCAGAGATGACATTATCAAGAGCAACAGGATCTATTACAAATAATTCTATTTTATGGTGCACCAGGCGGTCATTTGCGTTAATGTATTTATCGTAACCATTTTGTGTATAGAATAATAATAATGCATACTCTGAATTGAGCGGAACTTTCTACATACAATGCATCTCGAAAGTGCCCCAGCCAGCCAATCATCCAGATGATGATTTCGAACGTTTAAAAGCCGCCTGTTAAACGGTAATGATGTCTGCAAATAAAGAGAATAAATAAATAAAAATAAATTGAGATACCGTACATGACAAATGGGATATATGGAAAAAGGTTCAAACTGAATGATTGCAATGTATTGATGTATGGGCCACACTATGTCACTACACTTTTCCCCTGCCACACGTGCAACATAATGATTCAGGGCAAGAAAAACGCTCCCTGCAGTATGTCAAGAACGGGGAAAAATCACAGCGAGCAAATTTTCTGCCCACAAATGTAGTCCAGCAAACCGAAACTAATTCCGGGTGTGTGCGCGGTAAAAGGATCACAATGGGTCTGAGCCAAGCAGAGAAATAAATTATCACCAGGCATTAACATCTCTTGCTGGTCCAGTTCTCGGTGTGAATGGATGCTGTCAACTTCAAAGGATCACACAGCGAAATGCTCTGTAGGAGGTTTAATACCAGACCATCTGCATCTTTGCTAACCACCTTCCGTGCGGCTGAACTCACCAAATCCTCAATTCCTTTTCTTTCCGCTTCGTACAATCTCAAACATTCATTACAGAGAACGCAAAGCTGCATGTCGATTTATACAGTTGCTCTCTTCATAGCTGTTAGAGGACGGAAATGGAATGGTTTTGCGTGCAAATAAGAAGCACTCAATTACTGTTTTCACATTCAAAATACACAATTTTACTGAGTTTCCTGGAACAATTCTGCCGTGGAATGCCTGTTTAAGGAATGACGCGTCTCACATTACATGATTTTTAAGTTATCAGTCTCAGTCGCGGTAGGGCCGAATCTCAGTGAAAATGACATGCTCCGTTCGGCATAGCGTACTTGTTGCAGTGTGCTGTGTTGCAATTTCTCGGCTATCGAGCGGTTAGTGTCTGCCGTTTCCTGTAGTTATGGCACCGTTATTAGTTGACGGAAAGACGCATTAGATCTTTCGCTTGCCAAGTAACCATTATCGTGTATGCAAGGATCTGTTTTCTGAAGATGATAAAATGCATGCTATCTTTCCTTCATATGTTTACTGATGATAATCATTAATTTGCCTCACTACAACACTTCATCAGTTGTATTGCAAACATTAAAAGCAGTTTTAAAATTTGCATTATGTTTTAATTGCATAGATACTAAAACATCTCATTGGGAAACATCTTAAGGAATGTTTGCAATTACTTTTAATGTGCTACATGAAGTGCTCATATTTAAAAGACAAAACCAGCAAATACAAATTTCCATATAAATTCCTAGCAACCTTAGGAATGTGAAGCCAGCAGACTGATAATGAAATGACAAATAAAATGTTAAACTTAGGATAGGGCGATCCCGAGAAAACGGCAATTAACCGTTTATTAAGAATTATTGAAGGAATCATCCATCCAGGAAGTGGTCCATAAATCTCATCATCGCCTTTTACGATAGCCCCACTTCTGCGTTCGGCCAGATGCTATTGTTCAAGCGGTGCGAACACAAGAACCATGTGTTTTGCTAAACATCTGCATGTTGTGGCGAGATGTTTCGGAACGACGATCATCATACACAAATCATAGCAGGACACGAACTATTCCCAATTTCCATTGACGTGGAATTGCAAGACAAGGATACGGATGGTGGGTTGTTTGTTTAGGGAAATACATATTGCTATTGGGTAGGCAGCTTCCTTAACATTTCCTTTTTTTCCACATTTTCCGAATAAAGAAAACAGTGTAAAGTAGAGCGAGAGATGACACAGAAGCAACTCAATTTTAAAGAGACTCCTTGAACCGTAAAAAGAGACGCATAGCCAACGTGCAATGTGACCTAGTTTGTTAGTGGCCTCAAGTCATTTACTGCCTTATGCGTTAAGTCAGCTTGATATTGGTCCCGACCTCCAATCCGCAGCATGACGTAGCAGACGCCATAACACGACGTTACGATGCCCGGGTGGTGTTTCAACCGAGCAGTTTGATCATTCGTGTGTGTGTGTGTGTAACCTGATCTCGGGCAACGGTCGCACGTGTTTGAAGATTTCAGTTGGGAACAGTTGGCATCGATGATCTCCCGACACTGTGAGCACACAAGCGAAAACACTTCCCTCAGGAGCAGTTAATGCTTCCGTTTTTATAGACGGTTTTTAACACATTACATGAATCCTTAGCCTAGGATGGTTCGGTTGACAGGATGGTATGGAAGAGAAGTGGCAATCAGCTGCACAGTATTTTTGTAGTAGCATAACTTTCGATGGAACGTCGGCGACATTAATGAGTGAAGTGGTTCTACTTGTTTCTACTTGTCTGACAAAATCTTTAATTGTTCTACACATCTGTATCTGTATTCAGGGAATGCGGTTATTTTGATCGTCTTACTTCCTAATCCAGAGTTTCAGAACTTATGGATATTGATTTTATGTTGAAATTTGTTTTATTTTCTCATATGAAATATAACTTCAATTATGTCTCAAAACCAATTCGATGAAATAACTTACAAATCAGTAAATCGAGTTTTGAGGATGTGAGTCAAATTGAAGTTTTGAGCAATATTATGAAGATGTTTATTTTACTAAATAATGTCATTTTTCAAACACCATGCGTATAAAACACAACCCAGATGGTCAAAGCGTTCAACAGCATCAAGATCTTTGCTGATACTTGACTCCATACCCTTCCAAATATCAGGTTACGAGCTGCTACAGGCTGCTTGATCCATTGTTTGTTTCCTTTTTTTTTGCAACTGGCTCAAGTCTTTTGTAGATAGGACTTAAAAGATAAGCAAAAATCGTTAGAAATCAGGCTATTTAACGCAGCTGAAAACAAGCCCATTCCTATTCATTCTTTTTCTTGAAGTTTCGGCAATCGCATCATTGGCTTTATCTAAACATAATTAGCATGGTGTTACTAAACTGATATACCTGAGGGATATTCTGGAATCATCAGATCGACCCAGATTGGAATGGAAATACAGAGAACGAATCATGCTTGTTTGGAAACATGCATCATATAATAGGTTTCAAATTACACGTGATTAGATAGTTATTATACATAAACTGATAAACACTCCTAGACTCTTTTCAACTTATCGAAGTTGGTCGGATGTTAATGGTATGAATAAAATTCTACATGAGACTAAGCCGACCGGGGGTTGAAAAAGTGATTATTAATCAATAATAACATTTAATAATAGGATATGACATTCAATTACTATTGATATAATTTTTAGCGCCCACATACCCTTGCTGGTATTAAAAGGATAATTTGACAAAATTATACAAAAGACGAATAAATAGTATAATTCGAAATGGATGTATGCAGTTCTAGTTATATGCGTTGCAGCTATATAAAAACAATTTATGGTGAAATATTCTTAGTGCAGCTGTTTTGTGTAAGCCGGTGCATAAACTTGTCACAAAAAGGATCAACTATTTATTATTATTTGATTCCATATCCGTTAGACGTTACATACGTTACATTCGTGATCATAAACCAACATGTGTTTGAGCAAAACTTTAATTTTGAATGAGTTCTGCGTCGACTGTTGTTATGATTATTGTTGATTATAAGGCATTTCTATTGATTGTTTTCAGTTCTGTATAGTTTCAACAAGTGCAGAAAAGCTATTTGGGGGATATTTTTGATGTTTTAGGAATGAGAATAGTGAGCAACCATTAATCTCAAAAGTTAATGAACTGCTCTCCTGCTCAATATTACATTTCCCAAATGAACTGTGTCTTGAAAAACACGTGTCCATGTCTGCTGAATCCTCAACGGATTGATGAGTATTGACGAAATCAGTGATGTACCAAGTATAGTAAAATCCATAAAAACAACCTCGTCCACACTGCTTGCTGGAGCGTGCCGGGAAACTTTGACTTTCCGTTTCCTTTCCACTCCACAAAAACTAATTTCGTTGGAATACTTTTGTCGGTAAACCGATGCCTGTTTGTTGACACAATGTTCCGTATCGACCTCAGTCTATATTATTGATGGCACACGCACATCAAACGCTTTTGGGGGATTCAGTTTTTCCAGCCATAAAAATGCCGAGTTACGGTTATCTAGAAAACCAATAAAAGTTTAAGCCATACCGCCGAATCTCTTTCTGGGCCAGAAAAGTCACAGCTCATGGCAGCGGGCAGACGACTTTGGGACAGACAAAGGCCACTAAATGCGGCATCAGTCACCCTTGGGTAAAAGGATTGTTTGTAAACGATTAGTTCTTCTGAATAGGATGTGTTTGAGGGGAGTAATTACCTTTAATTATGCTTCAGTTGCTGAACAGTCGACGACCAGAGCTCGCAACACCTCGCGATCGTACGGTCTCTCTGCTTAGTATAACGACAGCAAATCTAGTTAAAGTGAACCGATTGAAGGGTTACAGTTCATGAATGGTTGATTGATAGACTAGATTGATTGATAGAGTGACGAGGTATCATCACGACGTTGATTTCGTTGCGTGTGGGAAACGAATAAGCTGTTTTTGAGCGCTGGAACACAATTGCTACCATATGGCACGGTTGGAAATGAAGGAATCGTTAATATCATTGCCTTTCGGTTTAAGACGCGTCGGGTGTCTTTTTTTTTACTTCCCTTACCATTACTAATGCATGTAGTGCTCCAGTACAGGCGAATCACATCGTTTAACTCACGCACACTTATCTGGTGTGAAATGCTTAAATAGTTGACAGGCCTCACAATTGTTCGTAGTTTAATGAACTGCTACTGCATTAAAGATAACTTTAACTTTTTTTTTAAACTTAAAATGCCAGTTTAATGAATGTCGAAACAGGGTGAAGAATTTATCGTCCAGATGGTTTGGATCTCATTAACAAGGAATGTTGCGATATTGCATAATTTTGAACCTCAAGGAAAATGTTTACAAAAACAAAATTATTTAAACATTGAAAATAGCATAGAAAACAAGTTTTAAGTCCGAGAGATTTTAAGTATTCAACACATGTTCAATGGCACGAGCTATTTATTATACGAAAACAATTAAACCTTATCAAGCAGCAAAACTTGCAAATTGTAAATGAAAGCACTTTCAATTAAACGTCTTTTGCTATCTTAAAAAGCGATCGTTGTATCCTTTTTTTTTCTGAAACGGAATCTTTCGAAAAATAATTAAAACACGTTTATTTTACTTCTCTGGAATCTACCTTTCAAGCCGACGTCACAAAAATGAGGCACACCGGGTCACTTTTTGTCACCTGATGTACGTTTGGTGGAACAACCTTTTAACGATTTGAAGATTTGAACCTGCAAAAACGCACGGCACGAGACAATACACTTGTTCCATTATTCATGTCTGTTGGCCGAGCGGTGTACTGGTCAGTCGACATAACGTTGGGCGAATGTGTTTTGCGATGTAATGTATGAATGTACTTGAATGCATTTATGTGCGCAATCGATCAACAATCAGCAGTACACCAGTAGTGAAGAAATGATCTCCCGCACGCGTTCAAACGCAACCGATTATGAATGATGGGCAGTCGTTTTCTTGGTATCGCAACTGTTGCCTGAGCATGTAGCTGATTTATGCTGCTGATTGAACCGTGCGCCGATAGTGTATTGAATTTTTTTTTATTTTCGTCAAGATGCTGGTAAGATCATTATAATTAGATAGTTAGTCTGGATATTTCAAGAGCAATAAATAAAAACGATCGAAAACATTCATTATGTAAAGTTCAGAATTGTGCGTCGGAATGTTGAAGTGGGAAATACATTGCAAATAAATGCATATTTCATTTTTTTTTTGTGCAAATGTGTGAATTTCAACGCAAACACTTATAAAAAGCGTAATTTTATAAAAACCTCCTCACATAAAACGGTCGTTCCGTTACGTAAATTCAAAAGTCATTCCTGTCGGTCTGTTTTCGAAGTTAAGTGCCAAAAATTGATCTTTTCATGCTTTTGTGTTTTTTGTTTGTTTGCAACAGCATTAAACATCGGCGTTTTTAAACAACTTACTGCTCACCCTTCAACCGGAACGATTATCCGTTACTGCAACAGGAAGCGTTATTGCGTCCATGTGATGCACCTTTAGTTCGGCTGCAGAAGCTCGATGAAAGTATTGCTAAGAATTTACTTCCAAAAAATAAGACTCTCCCCAAAACTGAATGCAGCTCATCGTGGAAAACAAAACCGACCACAGGTGTTCAAGTTTAAAGGACTTCGACCTTTCCGGCATGACGGGTATTGTGTATTCACAATATTTGGCTTGCAGAAATAATGCAGCTCAAAACATCAAAAGAAGTTTTCGGTTTCGGGGGTTCGCAAAACAGCGCGATATGTTGTCAAAATATCTGATCTTATTAACACACAATTCGGCGAGGAGGGGAATAAATTGCGTAGCTTTTACGTTAAAATGTGTCTGCATGTTTTGGGCAATGTGGCTGCTACCAAATATTTCATTTCTGTTTTGCAATGCTTGCGGCATATCTGCTTCGGCATATCGAAACGGTTTTTCTTTTGTAGCTGCGGCTCACTAACTGTGACATACGCCGGGGTTCAATTTAACGGTCGCATTTAATGAGATATTCAACGTTTGTTTTGAAAACCAAATGTGGCTTCTATTTGTTAACGTTGTATTACATTTTGGCGAATTATCTAATCGTACACGTGGTCGCTGCTATAATGCCGGATTTAGTTCGATTCCCATTTCGGCCATATTCTCGGTTGCACGGCGCATAATGTTCGT
Source organism: Anopheles christyi (assembly GCA_000349165.1). Lineage (NCBI taxonomy): Eukaryota > Metazoa > Arthropoda > Insecta > Diptera > Culicidae > Anopheles > Anopheles christyi. Next base: position 6,997 of record KB697539.1, read on the forward strand.
TGTTGTTGGATAATATTCCTAAATAAATGGATCGAATGTTTGCCTATTAATAACATCTTTGATATTGATAACAAATACACGATAAAATGTGCCAACTTTCTAAGAAAAACGAAGGAACGCTCTACCTTCGAGATAAAAGAGAAAAAGCCGGAATTGATCGGCGCCAGGCAAACACACTCCCCAGAATAAGAGGCCGATCAGCAGGAGAACGATCATCAAGTTCGATCATCCCCACACCGGAACCAAACACTCGCGCCGAAAACAAAGGTCCGACACCGCGGCATCACTGAGTAAAAATAGAAAAACTGGCGCAATTTCCGAAGAGCTCCAGAAGTGTGGGAAAATGTCAGTTTCCTCATTCCACCCGAAGCGGAAGACGGAATTCCTTTCCGATCACAGCTTCCGTACTCCCCCACTGCCCACTGGAATGGGGTGGTCGATGTACATGAGCAACGGGTCGATAATAGCGAGTGGCCGGGACGGAGCTCGGGAAGGAGAAGACACACAAAAAAAACGCACACTGAGCATAACGCAGCTTGAAAGAAGCGTACTTTAAGGTATTTGTTGAATGAAATCAAATGATGCCGGTTCAATTAAGCGTTATTACATACTTATGCCCATCATTACACATTTCGTACACCTCTCGAACAGCCATCCAATGGTTCCGGTTTCTAGGGGTAAGCTTCACGATACGTCAAAGGACAATGGATGAATGGGAGAAAATATGTTTAAAATTTAATTAAAACATAAACAATATTTCAACACGTTTTTAGAACTTACTGCGGCCACAATCACAGTGCCTTTCAAAAACAATTGCTGTCCTTGTACCGCCAAATGAAACGATTCAGTAAATTGAACTTTAAATGATCGACCCATACAAACTTTGGAAAAGATTGAGGCCGCACACACACAATCTCAGCGAGCTGATTGAATCGTCGAAAATGTAATTGAAACTAATGATGGCGTAAAATCGTTCTGTCCAAGGAACGCCGCCGCATTTAGCATTACAGTGAGTGTGTCAGTTTTCATGAAGGTCAATCAAAGTGTGATATTTCAGCATTTATACCCGCATCATGTGTGGCTGCGATTGTTTTTCCTTCGTGGGAAAATGTTATACTTAGTTTGTGTTTGTATCCCGTTTACTTATGCAGTAGTTGTGTGATTTGTAGCACAAACTTGGGTAAGAATAATAAAATGCTAAATATGTAACGAAATATGAATGTTTTTCCTTAAATCAAAGGCTGTGCCTTAATTGAAGTCTGTCCCCTCTATTCTTGCTGTTATGCTTTTCATCGTGCGAACTTTAACAGCATGAACCAGGGCGTTTTAAAGGATAAGTCTAGACGGAAGACAAACAAAACCGAGAAATGGTAGCTTAATCCATTTTGTTCCTTGTTGCGATGTCTAGAGCTACCGTCCTGTTGCTCTGACTATCTGAAAAAATACCTTATCAATGATAGGAAATGTGGCGATCTATAGACGTCATACATAGCCAAACAAGGTTCGATTCCCATCTCGAACGTTACCATACTGGATCGATTGCAAGACAATCATTTTATTTAAAAAAGGTTCTTTTTTGTGTTATGATTAGAAACAATCTTAAAGCATATCCTAACAGTTCCAAGCAAGGATAACCCCGGAAATTCATCCTGCAGTCATTCTCATGCTAAAAGCCGCATAGCAAACAGTATTTCAGTGCAATCACGAAAAATAAGGAAAACAACGTATCGGAATAATAGTAAAAACCCACAACAGAGAAAATCCCAGCATAAACAACAAAACCAAATAGCTTCCCAAACAGTAATGCTGACTGCGTGTGTGTGGAATGTGTCCTGTCAAAGTGCAAAAGGTACGAAACAGTACGAAACTATCCACACCGAGACTAACCAGAAGGACAGGTAAATCAATTAGCCCCTACCGAACGTGTTTGTTTAAGGTTACGGCTTATTCCCAATTCCTATTGTGCCGCAAGGAGCTGATTCTTATCATCCGAGCCGGTCAGCCAATTTTCTCTGTCCGGTAGGCTCGATTTTGTTTCCCCGGCAAATCTATCCACACAAAGTCGTTTGTGTTGAAGCATGGTTTAAACCATTTTCTTCAGGGGTTTTGTCGAGCTGTTTTTCCTTTTCTTTCCGCACTGCAAATGCGTTCGCATTGGTTGAATTCGTTTTCTAAAGCTTTTTAAGTTGATCGTTCGTGCAGCACAAGGCTACCGAGCCAGATCCGCACAATTACCGTGCGGTTACGGGGTGAATGCTAATGTACCTATTAGCAAAGGTTATGGTCGTTGCAACAACCATACTGAGGATCAGCAGGATTTGAACAAGTTTTGGAAACCAACTAGTGACCGCTGTTTGCAACATTAAAACGACACAAACATGGTAATGTTTGACAACGAAGGATTACAGGAACTGTGTATTATTAAATTGTTCGACGTTGTCCATAGGTAGGAAATAAAAATGTTATGTTGATAACATATTTCTTCAAAACAAACAAACCTGTAATAAGTGCAGAAACATTTATTTGATTTCTCTTTTAAATTTGTTGAGTGAAGTGTTATTAAAAAGTGTTACAAAAAAAAATCAACAAACAAGGTACAGTGAAGCAAATGATACAGTGGGTGGAGTTATGTTGCTTCCTATGTTTCTTGTATCTATTCTTCACATTATGCTTGAGAGCATAAGACATTCGGAGAGTAATAAGACAAGAGGCAAAATCAGGGAAGCCGACAACATGTATCAAGAGAAGATTTCCCCTCGGCACGTCGCATGAACCTTTTGCTCAGCATGGAGCGGTTTCGTTCTCTCTTCCTATGCACCATGCTCACACACAGAGCATAGTGGGCACTTTCTTACTTGGCGTGAGCATGCCCGCCAGTTGGTGGCCAGACATCGACCAACGTTGATGAGACAGCTGGGGTACCGACAGGCCGAGATTTAATGGTTTTACTCGAACCGGCATATGCGTGTTATTTAGCTTTTAAGGTGGAAAAGAGCTACGCAAGGGATACATACAATTTGTCTTGTACATTACCGTTTGGTAAATTACATTTTGGTTTACTTCTTTACCTCTACGCACACTTGGTTTACTTATAATCATTTTTGTTCGAATCGTGCTGAATTCTTGAAAATATTAAAACAAAATGGATGTGCAAGGAAGTTAAAGAACACTAAATTAGAAATCTGTTTCAATTCATTGGCCTCTAAGGAAAACACCGGCAAAGGACATTGTTCACGATTAAAACTCTCAATACAGTACGATTCGATTATATAACGCCAATAGCATTGCCTTTGCTTCACTTGTTCTTCAATCTTGACTCGACGGGACATTCTTCTAATCGCGGCAATCAATTTCGTTGAGCCATGAGTGGTGGTGAGGGTTACAATAAATCCGAGAGATTGAAGTCACACGAAGAAAATAGCAAACGAATGAATCCCAAAATGGGAGGGACGATTAAGCCCAGCAAATTATCTCAAATCTTAAGTGTTTGCTTTAGAAATGCTTGGCTTGGAATTCGATGTTTTGAGTTAGAATTTATTGCACCAAACGTCGTGGCCATCGGAAGTAACTTATGGTAGACGCTAATCCAGGAAATGGGAAGGAATACATTGTTTTCCCAATTGAGCCGTGCGCTCATTTCAACATGCACATACTGAACGGTTGTCTAGCCTGAAATGCAGGTTCTTCTAATTTTATAGATTAGTATCGGAAGTTAAGCGTTTTTCATAGACTATGTAGGGAATAAATCGCAGGTTTGTTGAATGATTCGATAGATGTTGCTGTAAAGTAAAATGGTTTAGGAGTTAGCAACAGAATACGAACCTTTTGAAGCCTAGACAGAGATTATATGAAACTAAAGAATGCAAACTATCATTGGCTTTGGTTTCCCAAACCCTTCAATGAGCTTACTGTCCTAAATAACAATTCTGCTAGAAAGGAAACATTTTAAATGGGAATCGATCAGAACTGTACATTTACTCATGTAATACATGATAACGTGACATGCTAATATTTTTGTTTTTACCTTTTGTATCTCAACATGGTATGTTACCAGTTTATTTTGTACGAAACTGGTAAATAAGGATAGAATATGCTTTGGCAAGCCGTACAGATCCAACATGTACGTGCCGATTTGCAAAAGTTCTTGACATAATTGAATTCAACTGCAGTTAAAGGTAAAATTTGTTCACTCGATCAAAGAAAACATTTTTATTTTATTCAAAAGAAAAAACTTATGCTCTAAAACCAAGTAAATATATTTTAGCGCAAAAAAGCCAAAAGTTCTCATAAAATGCGCCTGCAATTTTGAAACCAATATTTGTATTTATTTTTTATAAATTCATAACTAACCTTACTTTGCAACCACTCTTTTCTTAAATCTTTTTTTCCTTACTTCCTTCCCGGTTACAATAACACTTACAACACACACACATTTACTATTAATCAATCTCCGTTAAATCAAGCTGTTCCACAATGTACTTAGTCACGCTTACCACAAGTACCGCCAAGAATGCAACAATCGTTAGTCACTGTCTGGAATTTGCGGTGCGCTGGCGTCGATCATCTTATCGAAACGTAATTACGAAACCAAAAATAAAGCCAGA
>KB697541.1:0-10024 GCA_000349165.1 Anopheles christyi
AATATTGGTGGCTGTGTGCTGGTGGTTTCCTGGTTTTGTGATTTGATTCATTCGATTCGGTGGAAAAATGTGCGTTTATGCTGAAGCTAGCAAGAGGCTTTAGCTCATTTCGAAGAAGCACTGTTTCGAAGAAGCTGGAAAATTTGCTACCACACCGGTTGTTAGGTAGCAGAAGATAGCAACATCTGAGCCTAGCAATATCACAGAAGAAATGACCGTACAATACTCAGCATTTTCATTTCCGGACAAAATTAGTCCTCCTGCAGATCCGAAACGGTGTGATTTTGAGGTGGAAAAGTATTGAAAAGTTTCCGAGAGTAACAAAACAGGACAGCTTAAGACACGGGTGCTCCCTCACGACAGTAAAGCGTACAGCGATTTGTGATTTTCTCCTGCAACAAAACTCGGTACCGAAGTTTGAAGACCGATGAAAACTGAATCCATTTGCCAGCAGAGAAACCCCTTCATAGCGTCGGAACACACGCCTGCCTGCCTGCCTGTCAGTGAGAAAGCTGCCAAGTACTTAAAGTGGAGTGTTACGTTTTACGGGCCTTTCTTTTATAGCTTTCATCGTAAACCATAAACATGATAAACTAGCGCACTCTCATCGTTTGTGCGCGCGCTCATCTAAGGGCGGGAAGGATTTCGTTTGAAGCGCTGGCGCGTTGTTTCGGGATAGAGATGTCTACGCAACCTACGTCTTTCCGCAAACCCTCTTCCGGGTGGTGATTGCCACTGTGCATAATAAAACGCAACACAAATCGGTGGCGTTATCGCTCTAGTTGATAATGTTCGTTTTTGAATGCATAATGAATGGAATCTTATTAGTAAATCATCGTCATTTAAAAGCGACATAAACAATTCTGCGGCATCGTGCTACACATCGCCATCTACCCGTTGCACGGTGGGATGCATTTAAGGATTGCATAACACCAGTGAAATGGATGTACCGGTTGAGCTCGTACGTTGAGTAGATTAAGCTGTGATTGGGCTGTGGTGAATGATAAAATTTTTTTAGTGTATTTTTTTTCATGTCCGACAATACTGCCATAAACGAGATATGATGCGTTTTCTGTATGATTTGATACATGCTTCACTGCCAAAAATAACTTTTTTTTTTGGTGGTGGCACGGTTTTTACGGAAGGATGAACATAATAATTATTATTCAATTATATTTAAAAAATTTATATACATTTCTGTAAATATTTTAAAGTGTTTTTCCTTAATTCAAGCCTGTCTAAGTCAGAAAGAGAATGTAGAAAAAATATCGCAGTCTAGGAACGAAGGTCAGTTTGCCCAATTTTTCTTATTGATTTTTGCAATAAATAAGTCTTCATATTTTGATGTTTCCGATGCTTCATATCCACGTTGAACATAGATAAAAATCCGTTAGTCTTATTCTCACAATGAAGACGGACCAAAAGATGCTTCGCACAACGCTACTCAACCCAATTGCTTTTTGGGTAACAAAAAGGAATTCATTGTGTTTTCAACCAATTTAACAATTATTTTGATTTGCAAGAAAAACTTCTTTCATAATGCTTTTTAATCTTATCCCAACCTCATTTTGTACCGTTTTGACACCGTTTTGAGCTTAAAGCTCCATTAACTAGTCAAAGGTATAGAGCGTGTTAATGTGCAAACGAAATGCACCAGAAAGCGAACGGCCAAAATGCAATCGATTTGTAGCAAATTTATGAAGCAATAGTCACTTGCTTAATTACATTCTCAATATTCCATTTCTAGTGATTTATGGATTGTGGTTAACGGTACGCTTTTCGTGGGTGTGTATGTGGGACAAAAACGAAAAAGGCTAGAATTCCTGGATGTCCATTTGCATTCTGGTGCAAGCAAATTTCCCCGCTTCGTTAGCGATCAATCATGGTCGGGCGAGTGGATAAGTGATCTTGTTTGCACTATACCGTTTATCCGGGTTTTGCAATTTTATTATCATTCAGTTCATACTAAAACGCACTCCAACCCGTAGGAAGCGGGACGCATCTTGCAACGGTCGGCTAATGGTTCTCTTTCAACCCTTAATGTAGATCATGCCAGCTGGTGATAGAGTTGCGTCGGTTTTACTGATACATAATTTGATTTATTTATTGTTTTACCTTTTCCTTCCCATCTGAGCAGTGAGATTGCGTTCTTCAAGAAACGGAAAAATAACTCGAACCTATAATGTACCGAAAACAGGGTTTTGTTCGTTTGGTTGGATAGACAAAAGTGCACTATATAAATTCTTTCACTGAACAGACCAGACCAGGACAGAGCAGTAAAAGTTTAATAGTTTGATCTGGTGAAATCAATAAATTTCAATTTGCAATATTACTTTGTGCTGTTCAATATTACCCCGCAGGTCGAGAGTCTTCTGGTTTGCGTAAAAGTTTCCGCCATCGGTTCATATTTTATTCTCCTCGACTAGTCCCATTCCATCGGTGTGCACCGTACCGAATGGTCTATGAACGACCAGTTTCCGGTCCGGGCGGGGGAATCAGCAGCAACATCGAAAGCACGCAATGACAGGAACCTCCCCATGGGGCCTCTGGTTTTTGGAGGGGAATGTGAAAGCGTCAATATTATTGTAGCATTTTATTCCATTTGGTAGGATACCTCCATTCCCACCGTGTACAGTACGAATGCTTTGTTGCGTGTTCTGTTTTGTGTTCTGTTTTGTTTTAATCTTTTGTTGCCTGCTGTAGTGAAAAGGTTTATGAGAATGTTGTATGCCCTCGATCAAAGGGCATTTAGGGCATGCTGTAGCTGCTGATTTCGTTGCAAAACTATTTCCACTGTACTTCGGTTTGATGCAATTCCATTATTCAACGTAAGCTTGAAAAAATAGAAAACCCAAAGGGGTTGGGGGAAAAGTAAATCTATACAAAATGTACAAATGTGATGCATTTTCAAGCGTGCAAAATGTGAAACATGCATGTATGAAAAAGGTTTTTTTTTTTTATTTCCTTTGCGAATTGCGATTAACTCTCCCATTTCGCGGAACAGTGTCCCCTTTTCACATTGCACTGGATTTGAGTCGTTGCGTTGGCATGTTTCTGTAATTTTTTGTATGACTGTTTTCATCAATGTGGGATATAATAGAGCATTTTCCGGGTTTACTAGTAATTTCCGTCGGATCAAATAATCCAACCATTGAAAAGATGGAATGTGCTGGAGAAAGACAGGCTTATGATAAGGGACAAGTTCCATTCCAGGAATTAAAACATTGTTGATTCGGGATGCAGCATGTGTAAACGTTATTCTTTGTTTTTATGGAACCACGTTACAGCCATGTTGATTTCTATCTGAATCAGCTGGTTTCAATGTAGAATTGGCAGTCTTTCTTTATTTACCTACGAAAACTCCTATCGCGTTTCGCTAAGCGAATAACCACCAGGCGTCTCCATTGAGCAGCATCGCATCGTATAAACTAAATTTGAACTGTACACGCTCGTTTTTGGTTAGTTTTTGATTGATGATTGCAAAACACGTAAGAAATTAAACCAAACACTAAACCAATGATTCCCTCGATTGATGTTCTAATTGAGCAGTAATTAGATAAGCGAGTGCAAATATTTCCCCACACGCGCGAGTGCACTTTCCTCGTCTTGCACGACTGCAAATGTGTATGGTACGTGTGTTTTCAACAATTGAAATTAAAATGTGCTCCCCCACCAAATGAGACACCGGCTACACGATCGGGACTAGGTACTTGGAAGTAGACAAATACGATCTGACAAATGAAATTCATGTTTTGTAAATATATCAAACGGTTCCAAATACGAACCCTCTTCTAGCACCACAAACTCGTATTACCGCCTTTTCCCTTAGACAAGTTAGACATGTTACACCCTCAACGGTGAACGACATACCAGCGCAAGGAAGGAAGCCACAATGTGCCACTTGTGACAAGTGTCAAACCCGACAAGCCAGCCAGACATACGCGCGAACGCGAACACGCACGACCTGCGACACGCCAGTATGGACCGTGATATTCCAGTGGCAACCGGTACGGCCAGGCGGTACGCTGTCAAGGGTAAACCGAGCGTCGATTCACATTCGATTGAAATTAATGAGAACTCATTAAAATATGCAAATTATGTGTCAATCTCTTGCAGCGCGACGCATTACGCGCCATGACAGGACGATGTCGAGACAAGCTGTGTGTGCTCACACACTCTCTCCTTGCTTCCGCTCGATCTTATGGAATGTTTGGCACCTTTGACGGTTGCTTTTCACGCTCTGCTGGACGGTGGAAGGTAGTGCAATGCACTCTAGCGGTAGAACGGTGAGAAACATTCTAACATGTGTGGGGTCACAGCGAAAAGGTCACATTGGTTGTCTGGAAGTGTTGCACATTGTTTGCCAGTTGTTCTACGAGTGATCGGTGCTTCTCACCTTACCTCTTCCACTCGGCACAAGTGGTAACTGTCTCTGGCAAAAGGGTGTTTGGTAGCCGTTTGTGCTCTGTTTGCTAACAGCAAACGTCAAAGCCTTTGAGTTGATTCGAAACGGGGACTCTCGGTCCACAACCGGTTGCCATTGCACTAACAACACACTCGACTCGGCACTCGACGGTTTAGTCCCGGGGCACATTTGCCCGCTCGGTATCAGTGGGCGCGCGCGGCAATCAATTGAGAAACCTCTTTTAAAGGGACTTGACATTATCGTCGTCGTCATCGATGTCAGGGGGATCGTCTTGCCAGCTATCATCGTCTGCAGCGCGTCATTGACTTTGAAGTGAATGCGCGACATGAAGAGATCGGAAATTATCGTCGGTAGTCACCATTAAGTGTGTTTTTGTTTTCGTTCGGCTGGAGCGGGAGGGTTCGAATGGAATCTCGTACGCGTGTATGCTCGGTGAGCTCTTTTTGCAACAGGATTGAATGGTTCCATTTCATGCAACGTCTAAGAACGTTTTTTTGTGTTTCGTTTCGGTGCGATGTCACACGGGTTTGCTTGATGTAAGTGATTTAATGGAAACATAGTTCTGTCGTATATTTCTACAAATATTGTTAATTTGTTTATATAAAACATAATTGAGTTAACTTTTTTTTATTTTATTGTTTGACTAATTCTTTTTCCAATTTGTGGCACGAAGCCGCCGATGTCAATTTCAAACTAGAAATAAGGCATGGAACACAAACAGGAAAAGCATCACAAGTATCCTTTGAAATATATTTTAAATCACCTGTTACCATTAATTCCAATGCTAATTAAGGATTAGCTTAGCTTCACAAGCGCAAATTCCTGTTCTGAAGCAAGCTCAGCATCAAGCCGCATGTGTTAAGTTTAAATTGGCATGTCTTTAATTACCGTAGCACAGGGTATAGGAGGGTGTGAAAGTTGTTACTAGCATCCTAATGAAAACTAAAACCGTTTTTAGAAACCCCACCAACTAGAGCAAACGAGCAACCAATAACACAATTCTCGGAGATTGTAAGAGCTGTCTGAAAAGGGTGAATAAAAATCGCTGAATATTATTAATAATTCATGCATCTTTCCTTCACAACTAGTACACTAGGTGTTTGCTATGTCCATCAGCGCTCAAACGGTTGTGGGAAACGAACATACTGCAGTGCTGTTGTGGCAAATGTGTTCTGATCCTTTTTCCTTCCCCAAAATATCTGCATCCAGCTCGATGGTACAGTCCCCCGTTTACTTGTCAGTTTTAGGTAAACAAAAAAAAAACATGTTAATTACTTTTCATCCATTATGGAGCACTGGCACGCAAAACGGTTGGAGGATGGAATTTGTAGAAACCCGGATGCAAAAGGATGGGGTTAAGGGGGAGAGGGCTTTCCTTGATGGTGACGGCGACGACCAGCTTGGTTGGAGATTAGCTGCCGAGCCACCTTGGGAGTTGACCAAACACCAGGCACCGTCAACTAGGGCTGAGGGTTTGGTTTAAATGGCCCGCAGCCAGGATTTACTTGCACTGTTGTTGTTTTGGGGGTGTGCTTGTGGCCACGATAGCTACGAAATGAGTTTGCTCAAATATAATGCTGACTTTGGCAGGGGTTGGGAAGCAAGCTCGAGCAAGGCCGGGACAGTGTGAGCAGCCGCCGTATTGTTTCGTTGTAAAGAAATTACACCGAATTATATACTTTCATCAACCGACTGGGACTGGAAAGTCCAGGGAACCAGGGGAAGGTCTGCTTGATTGAGGGAAGGTAAAGAACGACTATTTACGAGACGATGAGGTGCATTTGTATCGCACAGTAGACAGCAGTTTGATGTACAGAAGAGAGTTTGATGGAACATAATTTGAATTAAATGTAATGATTTCCCACAGGACCGTTCTAAAGCAGTTCGAGCGAGAGTTAATAAAATAAATTGAAAGCAATTTTAGTTGAATTAAGCTAGATTGGCTTTAAGCTCGTTATGAGAAAGGTATTACATTAGAAAGAAAACATATTAATTTGTTTTTAATCTCATGAATGAAATTCATACAACAAAACACACATTTTGCTTTATCCCTTTTTTAAATCATCACAAAACTAACAGCAATCGTATTGGTAGCCTTCCAACCGAGCACTAAGGGAACATGAAACGAAAGGCATCGTGTGAGGTACCGTAGGTAGGTGGATATTTTCTACCCAATATAATCACTAAGCTGATCCAATCACCGGAAGCGGAAGAAATGAAAGGATGGAAAGGTCCCGTGTGAGGAACGGACAAAGTGGGGGGGGGGGGGGGGTGGTTGGGGGAAAAGAATGTGTACGATACACTGCACAAGACATGGAAAAAGCCAAATGGGTACACCGGCAGTATAGGTGCTCGTGTTAAGGTTTTGCATTAACTTCATTAGAACGATGGTCGGGGCAAGGTGGGCTCGGTTGGAAGGCGAGGGAGGCAAGGTTCCGGTGTACGTTGTTTACATATTTATTCAAGGAAAAGATAGCATAAATCATGGCCCAAGCAGTACGATACGGCGCACTGCTGATAAAGGTCTCGAGTGAGCACACAGGATAATCGCTTGGGTGGCCAGTCTAGCGGTCCACCTTAAGGTTCGAGGTAAGGGGGGTAGGGTGTCCGGTTCACCTACTTGTTTGTAGGTGGGAGTGGCTGGAGAAAGGGAGAGCGGTAGAAAGAGTTAGCTCGGAGGAACGATGAATAAACTTCTCCGTCAACTGGGGGTTGGGTGGAGGGAAAGAGGGTGGGGGGAGGAATGGTAGAATGATTGCATGATGCGCAATGAATGTCCTATTTATGGGGATTAACTCCTCAGTGGTAAGGTGCCACATTATACGTCCAACGTTCGTACGTTCGTTTGCTCACGCACACAGACACACACATACATACACAAATACGTTGCGTGCAGTCCGTTTGCCCTCTTCCAGCCCAGCCAGCCAGGGATACAGGGGGGGGGGGGGGGTAGTTTTCGGAGAAGGTTGTAAATTAGGGGAGAAAAGCTCATAAATTAACATTTTTCCACCCGGCACCCACCGCACGGTAAACCTCCCCACCCCATATGGTACCCACTGTCAATGGGTCAAGTGGCCGGAAACACCGTTTTCAACCCCATCGGAACCAAAATCGAAGCAAGTCAATCTGTAAGGTTAGTTAGGTTTGGGGCTGGGCCCCTCGTTCGCAACAAACTTTCCTACTCGTTGAACGAAGACAAAGAGGTGCTACCAGTGTGGAAAGTGAGCCCAAGCCCCGGACTGAAGATTGACAAACTGGAAGGATTCACGAAACCGGCGCTTGTTGTTGGGGCGAAACTATTGGACGGAGAGGTACGGGGGTGGTACGAGTGGGGTGTACTAAAGAGTGTAGATTTGTGCCGACGCAGGCACACGTGAGCTCCCATCGGAGGGATTTCAGTTTCGGGGGGCGGCCAATCCGTTTCAGGTGGTTTCACAAGCTTTTCATTTCGCTAAAACTAACAAAAACCCAACCAGCACACTTTCGCCGGCGTAGGAGCAATGCTTGGTTGCGCTCTGTTGTTTCAGGAGGGAAGGAAAAAGCTGGAAACGCTTTGAAAATTTATAACCGAGCGCGTGTGTGGCGCCTGTGTTCGCCCGTTGGTAGGCAAACTCATGGAATCAAGCGTAAGAAGTGGCACAAACGAACATTTTAATCTGCTTGATTGGTTTGCTTTAAAGTTCATACCAGCTCAGTCAAGTTTAAGCTACGATCGCGGATTACTCTAACGAACATCATCATCATCATCGCCATCAGCGCCATCATCGCCATCGTCAATGGCTGGATAAAGGTTGGAAACATGTCAGCGCGTCTGAAACCATATTGCAAATAATGTTTGGCTTCTGAAGGTGATAATAAACGACGTAAAGCTGATTATATTTTTTAAGGCGGCTCATCGGAAAGGCGAATATTTCAGTTTCTCTTCGTCGATTTCAAATACTTTGCCGGAGCGAAGGTTAATGCCATTTGCTATTTCCATTTGCGAATGGAATCGAGACCATGTCACATAAGTTTAGGAATTTTATCGTTTTTTTTTTTCCATAAATTTATACGTCCTTCGATTCAACGGCGAATAATTGTTTTGTTTTATAAGTAAACCACAGAAAAAAAAACATTTTATTTTGGGTTGTTTCGGTGTTTCTTTGAGGTTTATTTTTAAAAGCATTCGGATGCTGATGTTGCTTGGATGAAGGTGAAGTTACTGATAGACTGACATTTAAAAATAAGTTGTCAGATGTTGTTGATAAGGGCATGTGTACCAATTATGGCCAATATACGCATCGAAATACTGATTTTCTTGCTTTGTATGCAAGCTTAGGGTATAATTTTGATATTCTTTATGGTTTTTGAGAGCCTGAAGATTCGTTTCAAACTGCATGATTGTTTATCTTGCTGTAAGTATTCCTTTTTTTTTTTGGCTACATAAAGGCATGACATCATTTTGTGACATGAAACTAACACAAACCAAGTGAAAGTATATTCATGCAAATTAAAAAAGTTTATCAATAAAAAAATACGCAAAATGGTGCTTTTTAAACCCCGCTTTCTTGGCACTTCTAATTCCTCTCCGAGTATTCCTGAAGTACAACTATCTTGGCTTCAATGGAAAACATTCATTTGGAATTGTTATAAGCATGCGAAGTACCCTTTACCAGGAAAGTGTTTTCCAGCGAGCTATCATGAGACACCGGTCATTATTCAGAAAACAAAGGTTGGCAATCTGGCCTTATCCTGGCAATGCCCTTTTTCTCAATTATATTCATACGATGCTTGCTTACACATGGGGAGATTTTCTATAAAAATATTTCTTTTTTTGATTAAACTGCGTCACTTTTATGGTATTTTGCACATGTTTAATGTTTACCGTGGACAATGTATGTGTTGAATTGTGGAAAGACGAGAAACCAAATTTAAATCACTGTTTACACTTGACACAATGACCAAAATGACAGTTGTAAATACTCCATCTTTAGCCTACTGCGATAATTGGCACACTGATGATTTGGAAGAGGCAGATGTTACAAGACGTTTGCAAAACTGTTAGATGAAGAATAATGTTAATATTTGTATTGAGTAATTGATTTTTGCTATTTTCATAACTTCTCAAATAATCGTGTTTTGAAATCATCCAAACTTTTATTTTCTGCTCTTAAATTATACCATTGGTTTTTGACTATTAAACTAATTAAAATTGCATCAACTCGTGTCAATTATTGATGCAATCTCATTGTACAAAATTAAATATTAAATCCACTACATCAATGTCAACTACTCATTACTTCCATAGCAAGAAAACGTCACAAAGCAACGAGTTTAATTATGATCCTTCCTAGCATATGCATTCACTCGAAGTTTTTCCAACAGCCTCGCCCACTCCCCCTCATGTAATAGACATCGTCAGCCAGCGCCGTACTTCATTATGCGACCGACTTTACATTCACTCGACTCAACGACTCTCAAACGGCGTCCCGAGCTCTTCGTGGAATGCAGATACACTTCACCTTCCGCTACACTTGGCATAACAAACATTATCGAAATGCGCCGCAAAAATTCGACACCAGTGTTGCGGTACCCCAAACGCTCCCCCCCCCCCCCCCC
>KB697542.1:0-10014 GCA_000349165.1 Anopheles christyi
GGAAACTGTTGAGCGCTTAACCGGCCACATAACGGCAATCGGTTCCGGTTGATGACGTTTTGCCGTACGTCAGCCCCCGAATGTCATCTCCGGTACGCATGATAAAACAATGTTTTTGGTGACCGCACAACGATGGCCGGCTGTACCGGGAGCGATAAAACCGACATTCTTTCCACGCGCGCACTCTTTCACTCTCTCTCTCTCTCTTTCTAGGGTTATGTGATAAGCTGGTGGCTAGTCGACCGGAAATTCGAGCCGTAACCAGAGTGACTTAAAGCAGAACCCTGGAAAAGGATGGGGAAATGGGGTTTCTTTTCTCCAAACATTTTGGGCAATTTGATGTAAAAGCTTTACCGTTCTTTATTGACAAAATACATTTATTGCGGGACTCAACTCACTTCTCAGGAGCTTGCAATTTTCAATATCAAAACACCCTGAAGCCTTAAAGGGTTGGAATACCCTCTTTCACATCACGAGGAACCAAGCACCAGCGCACAACTTCTCCTGTAACGACTGTTTTTTTAATATTTTCCAGCAGTACACATCTTCATCAAACAAGCATCAATATTGCGGGACTGCATAAATCAAGCCGTCCCTCAAGCCGTCATCATGGAATCCGGGAAAGGAAATCCTAGCAGCCGCAGCCGTCCACCGTTTCCAACCAAAGTAACCCCACGCGTCCAAACGCTGCCTGACATCTGTCAAAGAAGATTGCCAAGCAGAGCTTTCTTCGAGTGCACGGCCCGATTACATCGCAGCAAGCACAGTACCATCAACCGTCGGGTTCGTTCCCTGTGTTCTCTGTTTGATTTGAGTATTATTAATTTCCCATCATAATGCCCCCGGAGGCAATGGTGTGAGTGCTTCTTGCGGGATATGGAATGGCAGTGAAGAGATTACAATTTGTTTCGTTGGAATTTTTGCCAAATTTCCCTGGAGCCACATCCGCTGCTGTCCGGGCGAGCGAGTGCACAGCCGGATGGCTTTAGCTACTAAGTCATCCTTCCACTGTCTTCAGACGCTTCGGGGAACTACTGCCCCTCGGAACATGCAAAAGACCGGTAGATCCAAATCTTCGACCGCAAATCGTGAAGTGGCATTGGCATTTTGGAAACTAGCCGGTGCTGGGGGAGCGAAGAAGTTCAGAAGAACTCCCCGAGGCCATACTTTGGCAAGTTAGTGTATGTGTGTGAGTGTGTATATTCCAGAAATATTCCATAGACGTGCCTGCAGGCAAGTTGTTGAGACACAGCGTACCATCCCGCCAGGACACCGAGCGCGCCTGTTGTTCTTAAAACATATCGTCTCAGAAGTGGATCGAGCTCGAAGTTACCCGAAATTGTCAGAGCAAGCTCGGTGGCTTTGTTGGCAGGGTAGAATGTTTCGTGCTGCCATTCAGATGACATACTTTCGAGACCGTCGACCTCACGTTCACGTGCGTTGCTGCTGAACGTTCAAGTGCTCCGGCGAGAAAACTTGGCCGGGCACTTGTCATCGTTTCCGACCTGAGGAGCATTGAAACATTCAAAGTTCGGTGGGTTGGGATGCCAAACATAGGCAACACATAATATCCCCACACACGAAGTAGAACATTTTCTATTCAAAATACATATTTTGTAAGCGAGCGGCAGAACTGTCCAATAAGGAAAAAAAAACAGCTACTTCAAGGACTTCCTATCATAACGATTCTTGATTTGAACGTTTTTCAGGCAACAAAAAGACTAGACTTGACAAGTAAGTCGTAAGAAAACTAATCAGCATCTCAGTTCCCAGCAGTTCCAGCGTTACTGTGCGCGAAAGAACCTCAGCCAGGAATACAGGAAGGAAACACGATACTTTTCGCTTTGCCAGTACACCACGTCCGCGTGAAGAAAGGGACGTGTTGGCCCAGAAATGTCATTAAAATCACGTTTCTGGTACAAATTTCCCCAGGCCACCAAGTATCCTGCCACCCCGCTTGTAAGCAAACCGGAAGCATGGTCGGTCATTTCTTCGGGGCTGGATGAAGCATTTCGTATAGCACCGTATACATGTTAACGAATGCCGAATAGATATTACTTCCCTGGCGAGAGAGGTGCTGTTGGAGGAAAAATTTCGGAACGTGAATCATCCTCATATTCCGTTGTGAATGCAATTTTTGAAGGTAAGCACGTGATATTGTCTTTAACAACCCAAGACACACATTCTAACGCTCTACTAGTATACATTTTAGTTCTGAAATATGTTGAAATAGATTCTCAAGCGTGTTAATTCAACCTTCAGATTTTTTTAGATTCTAGTAAGATTCTCTTTTAAATCATTAATATTCTAGCAAAATCGTACATCTATTCAACTGAGCTGCGCTATACTTTTCAAACTTTATCTCTCTCCTCACTGACAGGGCAGGGACAAGAGGGTGGAAAAGATATCAAATATTTGCCAAGCATTTTATATCGCATTCCCATATCGCATCATCTAAAAAACTCTTCTTGCCGTCACTGCTTAGGTCTGCACCCCTTTTCAGTGATTTCGGAGATTTGATGTATGAGGGTCATGGTTAAAAAGGAAGGGTGCACACTCCCGGATTGCTTCGACGAGACTTTATGCGTCCACAGTAGAGTGAAACGTACAGGATGTGCTCGAGTAGCTCAAGCGGGTTACATTTTCTGAAGAGCAAACTTGGAATGTACTTTCACGATAGCGGTCGAGCAGAGCCGATTGGAATCAAAGTTTAAGCAATGCGGGACGTACGTGACTAACATAAAGGTTCGCTAGTTGGTCCGTTTGCTTGCGAGAGTGTTTGAGATTTGGCTGATCAAAATGTGGTGCAAGACGTAATTTTGAAACTTTGATTCGCTAGTCAATGCTCTTGTAGAAGATGTTTCAGGGGCTCTTACGAATAAGGGTTGCTTCGAGGTAAATTATTGTTCCATAATTTTGGATTAAATGTTAAGATAGTAGTATATGGTGAGATTAAAAAAAACGTCGATTAAAATTCACTAGTATCCTGAAATAAAAACAGAAACACACCATTTTATTTCACTTATATTAATTTAATGCCTTAAAATATACATTTGAAAAGAAAGCAACTAGCTTAAGCATCACCCGAGTTGTGCTTGTACCGGTGGTGATTATACTTTAAAAACACCATCGGCTGAATTTTTTTCGGCAGCAATCTATTTTTTCTTTCCCTACACTCTAGCTCCGCTTTCGCTATGCACCCATTTAACGAAACGCATGATGCCGGTGTGCACAGTATTTTGCTGGCAAGTTTGTACAGGTTGGGATAGAAATGTTTATTGTTTTCCCACCATTGTAGCGGATCCGCTTTTCGGTCCAAGTGTTTTGCCTTCAAATAAAAATCCACCTCACATTGTGCGCTCAGTTTTAGTGCCGTACCATCGTGCTTGCTGCGTTTGTGCGATTCGAATAGATTGTACAGCATATCTTCGAAGCATTGGGATGGTGCCTCGTCTGCCTCTTTACCTACCTCCATCGGGGTATTATCATCCGACTGCAGGGATGCAATCTCTTCGATGACAGTTTCGTACGTTTTTTGAAAACTTTCCTCATCCTGCATAAAACCTTCGCCCTTATAGCGGGGATCGAGCAGGATGGCTTGAGATAGTAATTTGTTATTTTTGATAAAGCTTAAATTTTCCTTGATACCGTTCAGTAACTCCTCGGTTAGTGCAGTAACATCCATTAGGATGTTCTGTTCCGTCGCCATAGTTTCCAGCCGATGCACAAGCATATGATACAGCACGCCTGGTTTGGACACGGTGACCACCTTTTCGGCCATCACCTCATTGACTGCTGCATCTAAAACTTGTAACACTTTCAACGATTGCTCAATGATGAGCCAATCTTTACCTTCGAGATTGGATGTTACGTTTACCTCTACTAGGCAATGCAGGATCGCCTCTTTGCATATCATAAACCGATCCAGCATCTCCAACGTTGAGTACCAGCTGGTTGGTTCATCCAGTTTTAATGTCATTATATTATTTAAACATCTCTCAGCTCATTCCGTGCTTTCGTACTTCTACGGAATTGAGCCACCACGTGCCTCACCTCGTCAATGGTACTTTGAATCGTGTTTTTCAATGCTGACAGTACAACGGGATCGAGGGAATGGATAAAACATGTAACATGGGGAATGTTTAGGCTTCGTGCCGCTAACGTCAAGTTGGAGACGTTATCCGTTACGATCGAATCAACCTTACCCTCAATTTCGAACACTTTCATCACCTCGCGAATGTGCGCTGCTATGTTTTCTTCCGTATCGCTCTCCAGAAAGGGAGCAAAATCTAGCAACGCATTCGACAGCTTTCCGTCTTGATCGATAAAGTAGGACGTAACACTGAACACCGTTTCGTTGTGGGTGCTTTCTGCCGAATTTACGCCGAGGGATATGGCCCGTGCAGCGGCCAGCTCACCTTTCACATTCTTCTGCAGCGTTTCATAAGTTTGTCGTAATAGACCGCATTTGAAGTCGTACTTGCTGCTCATTTCAAACTGCCTGTGACAGTGCGTTACAAACAAGTGTTGAAATGCTTTTTCCTCTACCATTGCAAATGAATGATTTCCTCGGCAAATCATGAACAAAATATTCACCATCATTTGCAAACGCATCGATTCAGTGAAAGGTTTTTCCAGCTGTTGTTCCGTATCGCTTGGTTCTGTAGGATCAGAAATTAACGGCGTTTCAATGAATGTTACCGTACCTTCAGCGCTTTCAGTGTGCGCTTTACGGAACGGTGGCACTGTTACATGATTAAACCGCGTCGGTGCTGCCTTGCCCAGCGTCAATGTGAATGAAGGATGCTGACGGTAAATGTGTTTCCGAAGATTGGACGTCGAACCGGTGTACGTTAGTAGTTTATAACAGTGCAGACACTTTGCCGATGATCCATCACGCTCGAAATGGTTCCACACGTTGGACACAAGTTTGTTTCTGGCATTGTTTCCCAACTCTTCTGTTAATAGCATTGATTCTGAATAGAGAGATGGTGAGAGAAATAGAGGAATGTAAGTGTTTTTAGTAAGGATTTCTATTAATTTGACTCCTCCATTATGCTAACGTTTGGAACGTATCACCAAGCTGAGGATGGTCGCAGATTATAGTCTAATTAAAAAACTATAGCATTAAACGTACCTTCAAAGCAATCGGTTAAAGCTGTTAGTGATTTTTCTATTTTCGCTTTCCTTTCCAGCGGTATTCTCTTCATTTGCTGGCGGCTCTTAAACGTGACCAAAGGATGCTTACGGGACAAGTGTTTCTTAAGATTTGAGGTGGACCCGGAAGAGAACGACATTTTTCTGTGGCAATAGTGACATTTTGCGTACAATCCTTCGCGATCATAGTGGTTCCACACGTCGGCGTGTGTTCTACTTTTAACGACGGGCGTTGCTAATTCTGTTTTCGGGACAATTATTCCTGTGCAGTAACAAAAGTAAACAACATTTAAATGTTGTGTCTACATGAGACCAGTTTTTAATCAAACATTTGACTTACCCTCGATGCCTTCGGACCATGTCGAAGGTGATGGTGATAGCGATGGTTCTGCTGCCTGTTGTTCGCTCTGTCCTGGTTCATTATCCAATGAAGCTGTGGGATGTTTACGGATCAAATGTTTCTTCAGGTTTGACGTGGATCCATGTGTGTAGGATATAATTTTAGGGCAATGGTGACACTTTGCTGATGTACCTTCGCGATCGTAATGCCTCCACACGCTGGAGACAAGATTGTTTTTCGGTTTTGTTTCGACTTGGCATTCTACTTTTGGGACTATTATGCCTGGAAACCAGAAGAATATTGTTTTAAATGTTATAGGATCTGTATGAAGGACACTTCATAAAACCTAAACTGTTACTGCGGAATTATCATTCTAATACCCTGACGCGTTTTCCAACAGTGAGTGTCACTTACCTTCGATGCCGTCGTCCCACGTTTGATTCCCATCGGTCCACGTTTGGTCCCCATCGTTAAATGTTTGGTTCTCATCACCCGGTGAGCCTGGTTCGCTCTCTACCGCTTCGCTGAGTGTCTCCTCCAAAGGATCCATCGGATGTTTGCGGGCCAGATGCCGCTTCAGATTTGCCGTCGATCCTGTCGAAAAGGAAAAGGTATTTTGGCAATGGTGACACTTTGCACGATCTCCTAAGCGCTCAAAGTGGTTCCAAACGCTGGATATCATTCTTCCAAGTCGGCTCATGTTTGCTAACTTCGAAAACGGGGTACAAAAGTGTAAATAAAACAATCAGAATTGGTTCAAGCTGCTACCTAACAAGCCCAAAAGAGAAAACTTACCTGTGTAATACTTGGAATAGCAGCCAATGT
Organism: Anopheles christyi; assembly: GCA_000349165.1. Lineage (NCBI taxonomy): Eukaryota > Metazoa > Arthropoda > Insecta > Diptera > Culicidae > Anopheles > Anopheles christyi. Next base: position 6,323 of record KB697542.1, read on the forward strand.
TGTCCGTGTTCTGGATGCACTGCAGCTAGTTTGCTATACGTTATGTGAAATTAACCTTCGATTATAGCAAATATTCAAAGTATTTCAAAACGCCGCAAGCGCACCGGTTTGCGTTGATCAACAAACCTAGCCGGATGACAGTTGTTCACCCAAGATGCTTACAGGCTGGATCGTCAAGGTTTGTACGTGTCAAAATATCAGCGACAGCGCACGTATTATTTTAATTTGTTTTACGTGTGCTTGTTTGCTATATGTCTGTTATTTCATATCACTTCACGATCACGTTACTAATTCACAAAAGTAATACATAACAAGCACAACGAAATAGTTTCGTCATAGCAAATTAATAGTTTTTCTGTTCGCAAATGAACTGGTCCTTCACTGTCTCTCTTCGCACGGATCGATCCCAAATGAGACTGTTCTCGACGTCCCGTTGAACCTACTTCAGCTAACCTTGAACCCGTACGACGTGTCATGCGAAACAAACTCCGAGCGGGAGAGTGAGAGAAAAACAAACCAAGCTTGTACCGGTTCGGATCGGAACAGTACGGATCGAACGCGTAGCCGGGTACAAATTCTTGCTCAACGTAACAGTGTCGTACCACGTTCTATCGATTTTATGAACAACATACAACATACATACAACGCATACAACAACAAAAAAAAACTAGTTGAGAGAGCGTTTTAGGAATACGGTTCCAGCGTACGTTCTCGTGTCTCATTTATAGAAACCGGTTTGTGTACTCGTTCTCTCAGTTTTCACATGCGCTTGTTTGTGTAGGTTTGCTAATATGGAAACAAGCTAAAGTAAAGAGAGAAGCCAAACGGCTCTTGGTTTGTTCGGTATCGCTCTGATGAACAACGAAACAGGTTTTTGAACCCAGGGAAAACACACTTGGAATGGTTGCATTTTGCAAACGGTACACAATGCTATCGTTCATTTAATAAACAGATATAACGTATCTTTTCTTCTTTAACACTCCTATGTTCCAACACCAAATTTGCCAAAAGCTGGCCATAAAAAAATATCGATGATCCTACCTTAACTACCTTAATTTGTTAATCCGAGGGATGTATCTGGCTGAGGTCATGATTGCTGCTAACATGTACATCAGTACTCTTAACCATATTAATTTCTGACTACCTCCTTAATTTTAAGGAATTATTCTCAAATTGGGGACCACACTAGTAATCGATATATAGATGTACCTAACGTTTAGCATGTTCCTGAAGCGGCTTCATAAGAGATTTGAACCTACACCAAGGAATTGTCCAAAATTGGCTGTCTGTTTTTCTAACCATTGCCTTTTGTTACTGATACTTTAAATGTTTACTTGTAGTAAAAATTCATCACATGAAAAACTCAGTTCATTAGATATTTTAAAATATCGTCTTGTGTGCTTTAGGGGATAAGACTTGCGGAAAATTGTACAATGATGTACGAGTCACCATACGGCTGAACCAATTTTCCACCAGAAGACTTTCTAGAATCAACCCTTTTACAAGGACGTTTGAAAAAGCAAAAGCTTCTCCAAAAGTCAAACCCCAAACGGTGACCAGACTGAAATAACACACACCCACAATTGAAATTGAATCGATGTTCTGGTGAAATCAGTTCAGGCTCTTTTGATCGGAACCCTTTGGGTAAGGGTATGTCCAACGGCAAACGAACTCGCTGAAATAAAAATCCGGGAAGGTGGTACGCCGCAGCCTACCAGCCCAACAGCAGCATGACCTTCCAGCAAACTAAACAACGAAAAACCGGGCAGGCTTAACGCTAAAAGCAATTTCCGGTAGAAATATCCATTCTGAGAGTTGCTGGGTAGGGAGCGAGAGATGTTTGTAAAACTTCAAACCACAACGGTTGGCCCTGGTTCCTGATACAGGGAAGGGAGATATCTCGTTCCACTGTGTGGGGACTACACTTTACACCCGGCATTAGGGTGGGTTTTTATTTTTCCCCAAAGTAAAACTCTTCTCGTTGCGAAGTGAGATTCCAGTTTTGTTTTCCAACAAGCCGAAAGAAAACTTTTTGCACCCGTGCAAAGCAGGTATCCGATTTTTGACCCAATACTTCGGTTTAGTCCGCATTTCGCTGCTCTTGGAAGGAACAAGAGCATTAGAAGCTACTCTTTTCGGACCACAAACTCTAGATTGCTCGTTGATGGTATAGTTGAAGTGGATTCGTCTAGAATAGCATTTACTTGTCGTACATGGTGCATTCAATTCCCTCCCGTTTGATGTTGCTTTGTGGGGCAAAATGAGGTTCTTTCGCTTTTCCCCATACCTCAATTCGTATTTTAATGGGAAGATAATTGCACGATTTCGCTTGTTCGCCTAGGCATCTACAGCATACTGTCGTGTTTTTTTTTTTTTGTGTTGTTCTTCCATCACAGCGACATCTTAAACAGAAATGTGCACAGCACCAGCACGGTACAATTGGATAATGTTTCCTAATCGCAAAAGAAAACGACATCCCATCTGTTTCTTGGCATCTTACAGCACTCATTCTTGCGCTCTTTGCGCATCAAAATGAGATTAAAGTTCCAACTTGAATAGAAACTCGAACTTGGAAATACATTTCTAAGATTAAATAAAAAAAAAACAACAACCGTCCTCTAACAAGCTCTCCGAAGCGTCGTTTGATTGCATTTGTATAACGAGTTCCCGCGCAAAGTTCGTACAACTTCTTGCCGCTTGGAGCAATGCACCTACCTGAAGTTTTTCCGAGCACAGGTCAGATGGAAAAAGGGCGAAGAACTTAACCAGCCCCCTTTCCAGCAAAGATAAATCGCAACTATAATAAAGCTACATTCGTTTCTTTTCGTTACCAGACGGTGGATACGATTCTTTCCCGTAGTTCACTTGACGTTTTTTTTTTGAAGTAGTGGACCTCCTTTTGCTTGGGAATGCGCGTCTTGGAGGAGATGTGTATTTTTTGTGGTTCCATTTCTGGCAGATGTTGGGTTGGGACGAAAGTTTTGAAATTAAACGACGATCATTTAATTATTCAAACAAAATAAAAGGAAGAAATGGACAGAATTGGCAAAGATCAACACACTCATTTGTCAATAGCGTTGTGCTGTAAGGTGGAACTTTTCGTGAAGATATCCTGTTGCCAAGGTGAAGTGAAAGGAGGGACGAAAGATGGTTCCCATTGCCATTGCGATGGTGTGCCAGTTGGTGTTTTTCTTTTGCAAAATGTGTCCAAGAATCACACTAACACAGACGGAGAAACGGAAAACACTCAAGTGAAAGAGTGCAAAATTTGCATACAGTGCATTTGCTGCTGCTGCTGCCGGTGATGCTATTCCAGCGATCTTGTCAAGGCGTTGGATAAAGCCCACTTTATAGTCCCAAATTGGTTATTTTATGATGTGTCAGCATTTGGCCTTTCTTCCCTTACAACGAAGTGGCGAGAGAAGTGTTTTCTGGTGATTTTTTATTTTATTTGGAGCGAACGCTTTTTCCCAGGCTTGTGAATTGTTTTTTTTTTTTTTTTTTGCTGGAATTGGGGAGCCTTCTGGGCTTGTTTTCATATTCTTAGCTTGATTTTCCACGTTGCACCGTCTCGCTCGTGTTGTAATAGAAAAAAAAGGGAAGCCTTCTTTATGCATGTGAATGCTAACAGGTTCCTCCTGCTGCTGAAACTGCACCGCATGGCCGTGTTTGAAAGCTTTCCGAGAGTGAAA
>KB697543.1:0-10039 GCA_000349165.1 Anopheles christyi
TGTGTGTGTTACTTCACCAAAACGTTGATCGTCGGTTTTGTTTATGTTATGCGCAGCACAACTGATTGTTCCGTTTTTTGTTGGTTGTTGCTTCTTCTCTACTACTGTACCTCACATACGTCTCAATTTTTGCGTACGTTTGTAGAGGTTTGTGGTGGTCAGCTTATGTTTGTCCATGAGGAAAACACACGTTGTCATCTTCACCTCGGACACAACGGACGGATTCTTTACTGCTTGTTTGAAGGTAACAGTATATTTTGCACCTACCGTGCAGTAGTAGTGGCCTGTGCGCGCCATCCATCCCGTCATTTGTTTAATGTTTATTTTGGCTACTGGTTGTGTGTGTCTACATACACACCATGCACCACACTGTGTGGTGCGCCACGCATGTTTAGTAGCTACACACATTTGGTAGGTGTTGCTGACGAAATCTTTTGACATTCCAGGAATTCTGCCAACTAGACGCTTACTAGACAATCTTTTTAACAAATGTTCAGTAACATTTGGTGTCTCATAAAGCTCATGAACGTCTGTGAATACTAAATTCTACATCTTTCTCTACTTTTCCAAATTGTCGCCGTCCTCCGTTTGAGTATATGCCTTCGCTTTGTGAACATAAATTTCTATATCGAATAGGACTCGAGGACAGTGTGAAACTTTTACCAGATCAGAAATCACCGGATCAGGACCCCCCGATCGCTTGTCAAGATCGCCGCCGAACCAATAAATTTCGGGGTTGATATGCTCCTGCCATCGACGTGACGCACGCCTGCGGTATCGCGCCAAAGCAAACGTCTCTGTCCTCTCGATAAACATGTGGACCACAGAGAACCATCGAAAACCTACCTCGAAGATCAGGTTGCGCTCACCGGCATTAACATTAATAAGATTGATTGCATTGCAATTAATGCCCTTTCCTCTTGCAGCGAAAGGGGATTGCACTATAATCATCTGCGGACACCGCCGCGTATCTGGAGAAACTGGAGGCGAAAGTATAAACTGCTTGACAAAAAGACACGACACGTGTGTTGGCAGATGGATCACGACACACCATACCGGTGCACCGTGGTGGTGAGGTTTGAGTGTGCCAAAAATTTGCACAAAATTTGTGACCTCCAAGTAATGAGCGACGAGGAGTTCATGTCTCTGCCGCGTCCACGTGAACAAGTAGGTCAAACGGTGGGTTATTGATCGTTGTCAACCCCTGTGGCTGTTATTACCTCCTTCTTTCTTTTTTGGCTCCTTCGTTCGGACGACTTTCGACAACGCGAGTGATCGAATTTCGCAACACCGATCTGGTCAACAAGATCTCCGCGCTTGACGCGAGACGCGCGCGAGCGACTTGATAAGCGACCGGAGTGTGTAAGGAAATTGTGTTGGAGCTGATTCGTTCCATATCGGTACCTTTAGCTTTGGGTTCTTTCACTCTAGCTGCAACATGGTGAAAGGGTCTGCTGGGCAAGAAGAGTGAAGATGTGTTGCAAGGCAAACGGTAGTTGCATCTTTAAGCTATCGTTTGACTGTGTGGCTCCATCTAGCGGGGCTCATTGGAAATTCGATTTGCGTAATTGTGACCCCCAGCGAGCGTGACACCGTTGACGGTGTGTGCACGCACGATATGATTAGTGGCGACACCGCGATCAATCAGCTCCAAGATCTCCAAGCCTTAGAAGAAGAAAAAAACTTTGTATCTATGGCATCACCAAGCTTTCGTCCGCAAGCCTCTGTCATGGTATGGCATGATTGCTATTTCTGACGAGACCCTCACGAAGCTGTGGGAATACAATCGGCGCGTGTTCCACTCTCCTGATACATATTCATGAGATTTTAATGCTCGGTGGTGAGTTACTGTAGTTCGATCTTCTCGATACCTTCACGGTGTTGTGATTTGTTTAATGCCTGAAGGAATAGCACACACTTCCAGATGCAGACACGAGTGTGTGGAAGAGTTAGTGTTGATGGTTTTGCATTTTGGATTCACCCTGTTCGGGTTGGCATTCACGCGACTTCCACAGTATGGGGCACGCCCTAGGGAAATTCGAGTTGGTTGACGTCCTACAATTTGGAGTTTGCCGACTCGGTGACGATACGGGTGAATTATTTCCACTTCTCTGCATGGTGTTAGAACAGAATGTGGTGCCCTCCTGTTGAGCTTGGGTGGGTCACCCTTTGGGTTATGCGTTGTTAATGACGGTGCGAAAAGCCACACTATTCAATCTTCAGAGTTTTAATTTTCAGAGAAAAAACCTTCTGTAGGTGTGACGGTAATGTAGCTTTCAGTTTGATTTCTTATGGAGGATGTATTCTTGGCATTTTAAGCCGATTAATACCATGTCCTAGCAGGATTAAGGTTGACTAAAAATCCACCGTAAAATACTTGTTATCGTTGCTCGGAAGACGTGATATCTTGAGGCTTTTGTTGTTGATGGTGGACAGTGGAAGTGTCTTGCCCAAACGATCGACTCCTGCTACACAGCTGTAAAGCTACCACTCAAATTGCCGCCGTCTTAAAGGCGTTTTTATTATTCTCGATTTGTTGGTTTTGATAAACGATCGTGTGCCTCGGGCAATCCTTACGCGATCGCATCACAATACAGGTTTTGCGTTTTTTTTGTTTGTTTACAAAGTACCGAAGGCTCCGATCGTCTTTCACCATCGCCAAAGGGGATCTTAAATGTTTTGCTTTGTTGGGTTCTTCTTCGTTAAGATATGGTCATTAAATTTTGACAGAAAGTTTGAGTCAAAACGCTCAAAAATGCACCCATTTTTTCGGAAGGGGGTTGTGCCATAACCTATGATGGTAGAAAATGTCAAGGTCAATGTGGTGTTTAGTTGCTTACGATCGCTGATACCATCTTTGCTAATTTCGCTCGTTTTTCTCTTCTCGGAGTTCAACGTTCGCCACTCGTGCGGTAAGTTTTCGTTTGTTTTCCACAAAAACGCCGTTTACGTAAAACATTCAGCATAGCGAGCGAAACCTGTTTGTGTTTTCAATGTAACATCTCAAAATATTTGATTTATAACCACAACAGGGCAACAGTTTGCTTGCTTGATTGTACGTTTTGTTTTGCTTGTATATTATGCTGTAAGCTTTTTGGTAATGACAAGAGCAGAAAAAAAGGCTTATCCAGTAGCTTAACATGATAGTTTTGAGTTGTGCCATGCTTTATTCTTATTTTTAATAACTGGGTATAAATTCTTCAACTAAAAATGCGTATAAAAAAGTGTAAAAAACCGTATCTTCTACAAAAAGGGCATCTAACAAGCAGCACCTAGTGGGCCATATGTTTTATTATCCTTCGCAAATTCCCACCTCCATAATTCCCAGCCCACACATACACACACCAATTGAACCGCAACAAACCGCAACAATTTCGTTGCTTGCAATAAAATGTAATCAGCAAACAGCAACCAATTTAAACGGTGGGTAGTCACCTAAAACGGCTGCACCGTGCCCTATTCCCTTCCCAGAATCGCTTAAACGACCCTTCGCATTATTGCGCTCGCCCCTGTTTTTGCCAATTTCGTAAGCAGTAACTATTCCAAAAATGCACTTGAAAAAATTAACGGATACGCATACCGGTCAACAATTGCAGTAATTTCCTCCCAGTGCAATTGATACGGGAAACGATTTAGGAAACGGAAATTTAGGGGAAAAAACCGAAAACACGTAAGGGTGATAATATCGGAACATAAAAGCAACAAACGAAGCGCAATCGTGATGAAATCAAAATTTAATTGCAAACCATCCCCCTCCATCGTTTATGACCGTGAACACACCTTTACATTCGGTATCTCCCTCTTGCTCGCTGTGCCTTGTAATTCCATGTGCATTATGTTTTCCGGCAAAAAAAATATATATAATCATAATCGCGACTTTATCCCCTGAGCACGAACGTAAACAATGCGACGGGCACGGCGATATTGCACCGAATCAGTCCCCGAAGGAAAATAAAAACATGCACGTTCCTCGGTGTCCGATTCCGGTTCTGGGCAGCTGCAGCTGTGCACATTATTGTGCGCAAGGGAAGAGGACCGCCGGAGACTACTGCCACACATTATCCCGGGGACTATGAGGACTAGGACGCGCATCAGGCGCGGTTTTCCCTCCCTTTTACCCACCCAAAAGCCAAACGCCACAATTGAAGGTCACGGACGGAACGCATCCCATAGTGTGGAATAAGAGAAGAGAACACGCATGTTACATGCCGCACCCCATTAGCGAAGCGACTCCCTGTCCTGTCGGGATGCAAGGGCTTCTGATTCCGCCGAGGCGGCGTATTCAGGATGACGACGGCCACGTTCGATACGCATCGCACGCTTAATTGCACTTCTCACCCAACACAACTCGATCGAGAAAAGTGTACGGGATGCGATCCCTCTGCCAGCTGTTTTGTTTTGTTTCACATCAGCGTTCGCTGCATTACGCATGTTTTGTTTACCCATCCGTCTCAGCCGTTAATGTAGAGGGGTGGTAGAAAGGTTTTTAGAAGAGTCGATCAAAATAAAGCCTCATTTTTGACGGGTATACTTCCGGGGCCGGGGCATCAAAAGCGGCAGACGCGACAGCGACCCCGTTTCTGTTCTGAGATCACACTTAGATATTGCACAGCGGGGCTGGAAAGCACAGAAGGACTGTGTCATTCGGGGCTAATAAGAGATACTAGAGTCGAGGAAAAGGGCATTCAGCGTCTCTTTCGAGGGTAATTGTAATTTAGCGCTTAATTGCTGGCGTTTTCTTCAGATACTCCCAAACCCGGTGTGTCCAAAGAGCGCTTTTAGGCGCTTGGGTTTTTTTTTTGAAAATTAAAATAAAACGAAATAAGGTAGAGACAACACGAAAGGTGCGAAAATGAAGTCGGCAGAAAGGAGGTCGCTGTGGTTCCAGTGGTGCAGAAAAATAAAAGAGAGGTTTCATTATGAACCGTCCAGCTTATTCAACAAAACTGTGAGGCATCAAGAACAACTGTCACCGACGTTGTTCACAAACCTCTGGACGCATTAGCAACGATGCTGTTCCATTTTTGGAGGACTTGATACTGGTCATGAGGCACACAGACGATGTCTCTTCAAATGGTGTTAACTTAAAGCGAGATCTAGTCAGTTTCCTGAAAACACCTCCCTAGGTTGGTATAGTCGTGCAAAAGCCTGCAAAAAACGCGTTTTGTGTCGCATCTTTTACTCCACCGATGCAAAACAATTGCTATACCAAAGGTGCCGGAACACAGCCAACCAACCGGAATGCTAGATGCTTATCGTGCTCTGGGGATGGGAATCAGAACAACGGACGAGGCGCAGTTTTAACAGCCCCCGAGAGAGGTGTCAAAAAGCATGGCTGTTTGTGTTTACAGAGACACTGTTTTATAAGCTTTTCATGTTCAATGTGACTCGTTTCCTGAGTTCCTGGATCAGATGTCTATATTAAACTATTTTGGGGAGGATGTGGTCATTTTGGAGTTCAAAAAAGATTCATGAAAACTTTGAATTTTAGAATGGCGTATGCACTTTACACCCAACCCACCTTATCCACGAAACCTTAGATAACCTTCTTCTCTCGATCTCATGCTTTACCAACCAAAATGTGTTTTTCGCAGATTGTGCAAGAAATTTCGCACACCATTATCCACTTAAGTCAATCGGCTCTCTGTACGCGTAGACGATGCACGAGTACTTCATTGCACCAATGGCGATCATAGCACGATCATGATCGTACGCTGCACACTCAGCGTAAATTATTGCATCTGTTAAGGGCATCAAAAATAAACAGCACTCCATCCGTCCTCCATTTTCGTCCCAAAAGAGCTGATCGAGCGCTTCTTTGCTAAAGTAGCTTCATCTTCCAAACTCACAGCGGACACACTGGGCCTAATTGTGCATTGGACGTGCATCGGGAGGTGGAGGAGAGGTGTATCCAGTTAGTGTAAATATATTCACAAGCACTAGCTGGAAGATGCAGCAGTTCATCTTCCTGAAGAGGCTCTCAACCGCACACTGTTAGCCTCCAGTGCGCCAATCGGGGATAATTCATGCAAATTGCGCGGTCGTCGTTACCATCGTGCTCAGGAAGCGAGGGAAATAACAAAACCATAATAAAACCCCAATCGTCCTCGCAAATGTGCAAATACTCACAATAAAAACCTCTCTGATTGATTTGTGAATTGTTGGGAGTGTGTGCTTATTTATTTGCCCACTGTGCTCTGGCTGGCAATAAGAGTGCACTTTCAAGAAATTGCATTCTTTGCCGTGCTGACAGCGATAGTTGAGCAAGTGGATATTGCCCTGGATGGTTGAGTTAGAGTGCTCGGTCGTGTGGTGGTTACCCTTAGTAAGAGGCCGGTGCAGACAACACGTCTACGCAGGATCACGATTCGAAGGCACGAGGCCACCACCAGACTGCGTCTGGTTGTTGTGCCATGATCGGAACGATGTGATGGTAATTAACTAATCATATACACGATCACGTTCACGACGGCTCATGTTGGCGGTGTGGAGGTTGTTGGGCTAAAACTTTGTAGCGTATGCAATACAATCCAAATTAATAAAAAAAAAAAAAAAGGTAGTACAGTGCAAAATGTCGTCAGCAGTGATGAGTTAGTAGGAAGATTTCTTCAAACGTTAGATTTTGTGAGATTTTTATCAAACTTGCAAATTTCAAGCATCTGTCAAATACAATCGCTTGATACAATAACCTTCATGTAAAGAATTTTGTAAATAACTTTAATAATACCGACTAGCGGTTACTATTCCCCGAAAAACCTTGTACGACCTTCTCCACCTGCGCTGGTAGATGCGTAGGATTACCGCCTCAGCACCTGCCGAAGTTTTTGAAAATGTATTTTCCCTGTCATTTGACCCTCACTGCAACCACCAATTAAAAGCGCACTCTTAACCATACGGCAGCCTACGGCCAGTAGCGCCTGCGTGTTAGAATTAAATGTAATTATGACTGGCACCATCAGCCCCATCAACTGGCCCTGATATTCGAACGCCCAAGCCAAGCCGGGTGTGCGCGCGATGCTGCAGTTGAAACCATTTTGGGATACGTTCGTAATACGTTCTCCACCAACGCAAACGGAGGCTTTGCAAAAGCCCAACCCTTTTCCTTTTCGTTAGCGCCCTTCTCCAGCACACTCCAGTCGATCGAAGTCCAAAACCATCAGCACAGTGCATTTATTCATCGTATTTACTTAATGAAGTGAATCTAATTAAATGCTTCGCTCTCTCGGATCCGTTCATCGGAGTTCATCTGATTCCCCCCCCCCCCCCTTTGCACCAGCAAGTCATCAGTTAATAAAGCAACAAATCATTTATCGTACCCATCAGCAGCCTCTCTTTGAGAGACGCCGCACATCTCAGCATCGTCGCACGACACAACGACAAAGGCATCGCCCTTTTCGTGCACATGCACCTAGAAGCATTCTAACAGTGTTGTTGGATGCGTTTTTCCTTCCCCCTCTTTCGGGCGATGAGGTAGTGTGGTGTGTGGTGCACATGGAATTGAAACAAATAAAGTCAGTCATATTCACAACTCCAAAGGGCTAGGGTTTAGCCTCGTGACTCCGAGTCTCTTGTGCTCTCGGGAATGATCGCTGTTCTCTCGCTGTGAGAGTGAAGAAAAGGCAAGCGTAACGCGCAGACATATCGGTCGAGAAGGGAAGTGCTGTATGTAGCGGAAGGCGGGTACGGGGGTGTCAATTAATTTCAATAATAACGCTCGTTGTTTTATTCGTCGTCGACAGATTCCGCGGGCATCTTGCAGAAGTGGAGCAAGCTACGACGCCGCTGCGCATCGTTCAAGTCAGTCTCCGGTCCGGCATCGCTCGATTCGGACACCAACTTCATCTTGGCCGAGCATCCAGGTCACTATCAGATCATCAGTACGGCGACCGGCTCACCGGTACCGCCCCGTGCCACACTCGTACCGGCCCACCACCAGTCGAAGCATCAAACGTCGTCGCACCATCATCATCAACATCATCCGCTGTACCACGGGCATCATCATCTTCACCATTCCCACGGTCCGCAGCTGCAACACCAACACCACCACCATCACCACAATCTGCCACACTACCGAGGATCAACCCATCCGCATCATCATCAGCATCATCACCACAGTCATCATCTGCATCATCAGCAGCTTCATAATCATCCACTCGTGGACTATCCACTGCCCGGGAGTCACCTGCTGGACGCAACACCACCACCACCACCGCTCGCATCCGGCTACGATCCAAAAAACTGGGAGCTGCGCCACTCTAGCTCATCCTCCACGTCTGCTTCATCCTCCTCTACCATCGGTGCACCGCCAGCCATACCGGCAGCCCTGCCCGGCGACGAGTACTGGCAACACTTTCCGCACGAACCGAGCGATGTCAAGCTGTGGCGTCTAGGCGCGCATCAGACGTACGCTCATCGTATACACGTGAATCCGCCCCAGCGGCGCAGCGCGCACAGCATCGACTGGGAGTACAACGTGCAGCGGTACGAGAACATGTGCGACAGTATGGCACCGCCACCACCAGCATCGCAGCGCATATTCCGCACCGAGAAGCTGCAATACTACGACGAGCTGTCGGACGTGAAACGAACAGCGACAGGGGGGACCACAGGTGAACCCGGCACGATGCACGAGAGCAGCAACATCAAGGTAGCGAAGGAGATCAAGCTGCCGAGCCTGAAGACGTTCAAGTCGGCGTCGATGCGTCTGCCCGGTCAGAAGTCATCCATGCACGAGGTGCAGCAGCTATTGCGCAGCAAGTTCAACCGGATACATGCAGGTTTGCGCAAGCGACGGGCGTTGTCCGTGCAGGAGGTGTTTCAGGTTCCGGGCACCCCAGCAGCAGGAGGTGCAGTGCAAGTAACACCGACGAAACCTACCTTCTACGTGCCTTCCCCACTGGTTAGTGAAAGAACGCCACATCGCGGTATGGCTCCACGCTACAACGAAGAGGAGGAAGCTGATGACACAAGAGCGCCGTTCCTGGACGCACATGATCATGGATTGTCTGCAGATCAGCACGAAGAACAAGAAGAAGGAGAAGAAGAAGGTCCCGTAAGCCTACCGTACATTAGTGAAACGATGCTAGCCGAAACGAAGAAGGTTACCCTCCGTTCGACGGAGCACAGTCCCAGCCCGCGCAAGGAACGCACCAAAACCTGGTATCGCAGTATCGATTTTAATGCGGCATTGCAGAAACTCGACTCCCATCGGCACTCGCTCGACACATCAGCCAAATGCACACCAAAGAAACAAACCGCCGAACAGGCAGAGACGCCCGCAGAGAAGGAACCAAGCACCGCCACCAAGCCGAACTTTTCCATCGGTGGGCGCGTCAGTTTGCGGGAGCGGGTGGAAAACATGAACCTGAGTCGATTACGCCCCTCGAAGGTGGCCTCGAGTGGTACGGCCAGCCCAGTTCCGTCAGCAACTCCGGTGGCCACTGTGAAGAAGCTAGCGGACGCACGCAAGAAGATACGGCCCCGCAGTCACTCACCGTTGAAAAACATCAAGATAAACCTGTCGCCGGTAAAGAAACCGACGGCTGCCGGTGGTCCACCGGTATCCCTCGCGGCGGACAAATCCAATTCCAAGCGAGAATCGATCGGTCTGTTCGGCCGGCTGAACCGGATGATGCATCAGCACGGTCTTGGAGGGCTTGGGTCAAGCGATAAGACACCGGTCGACAGTGGCGCTCGCAAGCAGCAGAACGGTAAAGTGGGATCGGTGGCCGCCAACAGTGGTTCCAAAAATGGGCCCGAGGGTGGGTCGGTGACTTCTGGTGCTTCCGTTGCACCACGTACCGATAAGGCAGTCGGGCTTGGTGGAGGAAACGTTGGCGTCAGCTTTGGTGGCAATGTGAGCAAACAGTCGACGATACAGAAGCTGACGCAGCTGAGCAGTTGCAACAGACGGGAACAGCAGCAGCAGCAGCAAGTGCAACAATCAAAGACGGAAACTACGCATGAACGTGACCGGAAATCCAAACAGGTGAGTAAGAAGACGCTTTGTACGCTCTTTACGATGCGGTGGGAACTTGCG
>KB697544.1:0-10032 GCA_000349165.1 Anopheles christyi
AACCCCATAATGCCATAAAATCAGCGACACTAAACTTGCTTGGTGGAGAGACTTTTACACCCTTTCTCGACGGGCCCGTGGGTTCCAGTGTTGCGCGATGTTTGCTTTTAATTATGATTAAATCTAGCCCATTTCGGAACCCTTCCTTCCTTCCGCAGGGTTAGAGAGAGAGAGAGAGAGAGAGAGAGAAAAGAGATAGATAGAGCCGGTTCTAACGGGTTTGCAGTATCAAAACTATGTCCAGAATTGATAAATCTGTGAGAGAGATACCGGTCCTCGGCAGGGCCATTGACAGCGTCACATTTATTCACCTCAATAGCTGCTCGTTAAATCCTTACCGATTACCGGGGACGGGAACTTTACGGGTCAGGATGAGCCCACTAATGTGCGGGCTGAATTTGTGGATGTTAACAAGCAAGACAATAACAGGGTAACGAGCGATAGAAGAGCTTTCCAGTTGAGATCCAACTTCAACTGCCAGTGCTTGAACATTGTTTACGCTGGGAGAGACCCTTCAGATGCATTCCAGTTCCTAGAGCTCCTTCTAACGTTGGAGTGTGAACATTTCGAGAGCCATTGCAACTATGTCACTGTGTTGCCAAGAGCTAGTGTGAAGGAAATATTTTCCCGCATGCTCATCTGTCAAGCAGGCTTTGGTTGAAGGCGTGCAGGCAACAAAATCGTTAAATACTTCTTCATCTCAAACTCCTGCTCCGTACAACACAAGTCCGACATCTCCATTACGTGACGTAGACATGCCATTCCTGCAACCACAGAACGATGTCTTAACATCATGTCATGTATTTGTGTTTGTATTTTCCAAACAAACTTATGCACCCAGACGTTGGTGTAACACGCTGCCCGGTTAATTCCGAAGCTACACCCTGTTAAGTTATTGCAGTTCCATTGCAGATTTAGAGATACAATTATTTGAAAATAAATGTTCTATCACAAAAGCTTGTTTGTTTAATAACAAGTAAACTTCAAACGTGCGGTTCCATCCAAACGATGTATGTATGTATGTTTTGGGATATTCAAATCATCCTGACCATGTACATTGGATTGTGAAATTTTAACATAACTTTTGAGTAGCTTCTTTAAATCAGTCTCCCTAATGTATAAGAAATAAGAATATTGTGTGAAATAAATTATCCTCACGACCGCTTTACCATCTCTCACCATTGTTTAATGCTTGATTAAGAAAAGGCTTTGAGCATTGTCTTGAGTGAATGATAGTAGTAGATTTTTTTTTTCGAACTCATCCTCAGATTGATCTGCTGCTTCACATCTTCGAATTAAACAAATGATTCTCTAGCTAGTTTAACCCAATCAAAAAAAGTATCTTTAACCTATTAATGAAACACATTTAAACCACAATTAATGAAACACATACTTAAATGTTCGGAAGTTCTTAACAATGGGATATGTCTATACAAATGATTATTTACTATTAACTAGCTTAATGATTTGCACTTTTGTTGTTGTTGCATAGGTACGGTTGTATGCAACCTTTTGGAAGTCCTCTTTTACTACTAACATCTTATGTTCGTAGTAAGACACAAATAATTGCACCCTTGAATGTTATTATTTACACTTTAAACAATACTGTTTGTGTTCAGTATTAAAAAAACATACAAACAAATGATAGTCACAGGCATATTCAAATTGTTTTTATGTTGTAGGGGAATGCGCCATACTTTTAACACTTGTACAACAAGTTAAATCAGTTTTAAAATTGACTTTAAAAAAACACAGACAAATGGAGTCCTAAAACTAAGTCCGGTTTTACTTCAGCATCAAAGCTTTAATTATTTGCAAAATTTTTTTTTTATTCAGGATCTTTTTCATCTTAAAGTTTCAACTGGTGTCTCGCTTCGGTGAGTGTTAAAATCTTTTATTGAGGTTTAAAATCAAACATTAACTTTTAGAGCTAAGTTTAAAATCTCCCGTCCCGCCTGGAGGAGTCTCCAACCAAGTGATAACCAAGTTTCTATTTCTCAATGTCTATGGCAGTTCGAATGATCAAAGATGCTTCCTTGAAAGCTTCGATGACATTTCACGACCATTTAAAAAAGTTAAAATATGATTATTGTTATTTTATTATTACTTTTATTTATTAAAACAAAGCCATCCGGCACATCCAGTCGACATAACAATACAACGTCAGCGAACATATATTGCCAAATTTTAACAAATAACAAAGCCACCAAATTCTTTGCTTAACCACGAGACTCGCGAACCTAACATCATATTGTGATATTTAGTGCAATAAACCAGTCAAAATGAAGAACACATACATAAATAAATAAATAACTAACTGAACGCTAATACCGCTACCGTATCTCAAATAACACTTCAGCTGTATTATGGACATATTAAGATCTACTCTTGGTAGCTAGATGTCATTTGAATGATTGGATCGTTTGCGCAAAAGGCTGTCGTTCTAAAATCTGATCGAAGAAAGTTCCTTGCTCTCAACACTCTACCAGGTGCGGTAATGTCAATTTTTGAAAGGACAGTCTATTATCTGTTAAACCTATTATAAGCTTATGGATACATAAATGCTAAGCCGTCTTCTTTCTATACTGCAGTGTTTCCAGTCCAAATAATAAAAATATAATAAGGTAGGAAGTACAGTCGATACGGTTGGACCAAGGAACCCGAAAGACCATAGTTTTTTTTTTGGAATTTTCCTTTCTATAGCCTGTATATTGTATCATGATGACTTTTAAAAGATAGTTTGCTATCAAATAAAACTCTTAAGTCGCGAGATTCATTTGTTCGAGGTATGAAAGGTACTGAAGTCTGGGTCGAGGTATGATGTTAAGGACTGGAGATGAGGATATTGCAGATGAACTGGTTATAGAAATTCTGTTGCAAAATAACCATTCCATTCAATTTTAAGCCTTTGGCCATTACATAAGGAAGACGATGAAAATGGTTATTATAGTGGTACAGTGGTCAAATCCCCATGTTCTCAAATTATCCTTTCACCATTTTTAATCCTTTTTAGGCAAACGATACTGAACATGCAACAACTTGCATGATTCGTTCTAGAGTATCAAAACTACCCTGAACTCAGCTAGTTCTTTATAAAGCATAATAGAGATTGTAGTCTAGAGTGCTTTCAATAAGTTGTTTTTGTTGCAAAAATGGCCCTTACTATCGCTTACCTGGTATTAGAACAAATCCTCTTTCTGTAATACAACCTGGACCTGGAGTTTTTACTAAGTGTAGCAAAGCAGGCATGATGTGGTAGGTATTTACGCTTAATAATGTTTCCCCTTTTTCTGCCGTAGCACATAATTACAGTTTGCCAGCTGATAACGGTGATGGATCTACACGCTGCGTAAAGTTCTTTTGCCGGTGTTGTGTGTGTGTGTGAGTTTTTTTTGCTGCAGGTGCAAACTATTCGTTCCACATACGGTGGGCCGATGGAAACGTATGCAAGTCTGCGATGCAGTGAATTTGTCGTGCCGGTTGCATGTTGCACTTCGCCCAGAATGCCTGACGCATCTGCTGCTGGGGAATGTATGAAACAGGCGGCGTAGGAAACGAACGCAAATGGTTCGCCACTCTGTACGCGGCTCAAGTAGCGTTTCGAGACAGTTCAGTGTTGCTCCCGCATGTTTACGTAAATCATTTGGCTGGGGAAGGATGGACGTCTTGGTTGAGGGGGTAAATGCTACAGTTTCGCGCTTGGTGACTGCTGAGAAGAAATCTTTGGGTATGAGTTATAGAAGAAAAAATCACCCAATTCAGCGTTTTTGAGCGCCACTTTTTGACACATTCGCGACGAACGGAACGAGCACACCGGCATCAAATCCTATCGCCGAGGGTTTTCCACGCGGGTTGGCTACCGCATGTTCGCCTTGTCGGTTTTTGTCTGCCACGGACGAAGGTTATGGCTGTGTATGTGCGCGTGACACTGAAAATCTGCACCCGATCGTTCGACCGCGCGCGCTTTCGCACTCACGATCACGATCCAGGAGCGCATCGAGTCATCGATGGTGAAGAATCCGCAAATCCCCTCTCTACACTACATCACTCACAATCCCGCCCCCCCTCCCACAGACCAATGTCAACCAGTGGCATCGTGTTGCTGCAGAAATATAAAACCTGTTCCGTCTACTACCACGCACACACACCAAACCATATTCAAGTACTTTGTGCAGGGGTATAGACAGGCACGCAACGGCAAACACGCCGACTGGTCCGAGCTGTATACGGGGCACTTAGCCTTAGCCTTCAAACGGCAAAAGGCCACCGGGGCCCCGGCGACTGTGTGTGGGGCGCGTACGTACACACGCAACGAAAAGACTCGACCCGCACTGGTACTACACACCCCACTCACACAGACAACCAGCTCAGCGAGCAACGGGAAGGGAATCGATTGCCGCCGCGGTGCTGGAAGATGCTGCCGGGGGTAGGTCTAAGGAGAGTGAGAGAAGATCAACAAAACGGTCCGGTCATACGAGAGTGGACATTTGAAAATGGATGGCCCAGCCAGCGGACGCGGCAAAGGTGTGTGTGTGAGAGAGTTTAACCGAGAGCGAGAGCGAGAGAGAGTTCTGACCACTTCGGGGGTTGAACCGGTCAGCTTTTGCGTGGACGCACTGCGGATCGATATAACCGCCACCTGTACACGCGTACGGTTCTGATCAATCGTCTCTCTTTCTCTTGTTTTCTCACTTTTTCTCGTGCTCTGTAAGTTTCTCACTTGCCTTGTTGCAAGGAAACCTTCGAACGCGTCCTGGCAACCAAGGTTCGTTCGATTGGGAACCACGCAAAGCTAGGTGCAATCTTGGACCTTCAAATCCTACTCTAAAAACCGTTTGAACAAACTCCAAGAAAGCATTCCCGCACAATTCTTCTTTTTAAAAAGGGTAATCTTCAAGAATCTTGGCATATAAATACTTGCAAGGCTAGGATCGCCCAGCAAGAATGCACCAAGCTCTGAATGGTGAAAACTGAGCCCAGCCAGAATGCACCCAACTCTGAATGGTGAACACTGGGTGCATCTTTTAATTGACAGTTTTTAAGCCACAAGCGCACACAGGGAGGGTACAGAAGCCAGGGAAATGCTTCAATTTGTACCTAAACCTGCCCTATCCGATTTGCGGGTGGGCTAAACCCAGAAGCATGAAATGGCGCGCGCATTAGTTATGCTATATGGATATGGTGCTGTTTATGATGCGCGAACTGGTTGCGATATTAAAACTAGGGGCCCACGGGTAGGAAAGCATGACAGAAAGGTAGCGCGAATAGCTAAAGCAAAGGCCGCTCAGCAACGTTACCGGGTAGCAGTGAACGAACCGCTGTTTATTGCTTTGTATTTTTTCCCCCTTCTTTTTCTATGTAAAGTTTTGCTGAATTGAAAATTGTTGCTTCGGCTCGTTTTTCACGCGCGCACCCGCGATTGCTTTTTTGAGGGGTTTCGGTGGGTTGGTGCGGGCGACAGGAGGGGAAGAATCTGTTCTAAGATTTCACACCTCTGCCACGCTGGGCGGTACACTCAACGACTCGGTGTGCTACACAGGTCCGTATGAAAGTTAAACAGCAGCCCGTTTTGCCAATTGCATTGCATGTGCTGAAAATCACAATTGATTCCAACCGGTCGCTGGGTTCGGGTGCAGTATTAAAGGCAGAAGCGAATTAAATTCGCTTCTTTTTGGCTTTTAAAAACACGGCTACGAACTGGTCACAAGGAAATGGTCCGACCATCTGACAATAACAACAACAATAAGTAGAGGGGGCGACAACATTTCCCGAATTGGCAAGCTTATGAATCGTCCAATGTTTGGTTGATAACTGACCGGCGAATGTTTCGCGAAACTGGGACCTAACAATGGCAGGTTGTTTAAATACTGCCTTCGCCCGTTTTTTTTAAACAAGTCCAAACCAAACGGACGACAGCTGGCTGGAAAAACATTGAGGAGTGTTTTACTAGGAAGTCAATTTTTGGTCCATTTGCTCCTATTAAGCCTAATATTAAGCCGATTTCGTTCGCTACCGAATGAAATGATGAGACAGTAAAATTGTCCAGATTGAATGAATCAAGACAACAAACCAACCAGATAGATACTAAGCAATGTAAGTACAAGACACTACGTATAAACGTCACTTAATGACAGAACAAGTGTCGGAGTGCTTCACTGTGAAGGGCATGGAGGAGGTGACGTACAGTGCAGGACGCAACGCAACGCGAGAGAATCCAAGATGTGTGTGTGCGTGAGCGGAGAGTCCGTCCATCCATTGTTCCTTATTCTGTGGTTTGCGACCTCTCGTTTCCCTAGTGTACGACAACATCGAGTAGCTGGCAGGTTTTGTACGGTGTGAAGAAGAGCTAGTTTAGTAGCAACAAATGGGCTAACAAAAAACACAACACATACACGTAAAACTGAACCACTATGTTTAATACTGAGAGCCCGCTCACGCGTATCTACCTTGTATCAAGCGCACCTTACTTAACGTGCGACTGAAACAAGACAAGAGCGTCGTCACTCGAACGAGAGGGTGAGAGATAGAAAGCGTACAAGGGAGAAGGATCGTGGACATTAGTCGCGTCAGAGGGAGCGAAAGGCAAAGAGAGATAGAGAGGATCATGTAGATTCCGTTCTAAGTGGTGGTGTGAGCGAGACACCCGATTCCACTTGGTCCAGTGCACCGTGTGTGCCGGAATGTTTGCTTACGCGTGCGAGGGAGGGAGAGAAAAGTATCGAGTGATCGTGCAAGCCCAACTTGTACCTAAAGCGCCTGCGTTTGAGCGAGCAAGCTGAGCACGCAGCAGCAGCAGCGGAGCAGCGGCCTGGCGATCGTCGCGTTCGATCGGTGCGCTTCAGTTGGAGGTAGAACGTTGCAAAGAATTAACGCATCCATTCGCATCTCTCCCGTGCAGAGTCGCTCTGGGAGTAGAGGCAGTGTAAAACACAGAAACCAGAACCGAGCAGCAAGTAACCGTGTGTGGCGCACAGTAAACCTACAGAACGCCGTGTGGTGAGATACATTACCTTCCAACCGTGTGTATGCCGTTTGTTTAGCATTTTGCTGTGTGTGGCTTTGTGCAGTGTATGAGGTATGAGCTATAAACTACCGATTGGCAGACATGTCTACTCCTTCAACCAACTCGTCACCAACCACCCACCCTGCTGCAACCGTGACCCTCTGTTGCAAAAGGGAGCCTATCAAAGCGTTGTGTTCTAATGGCTCTCGCCCCTTAGTGTCGTTGTCATCACATAGTTAGTGTGGTCCCGTTGTGTGTGACACGTGCTGTTTAAGCGTGTACAGTAATGTTGTGATGATAAAAAAAATTGTAAAGATGGAAAAGCGAACGGAGTGTGTTTTGAACTAAATAATACAGACGCCTCCAGACTCCGCGAGATGGCCGAGGACGCTTTCCATTTCGGGAGTGTTTGAGTGTTTTATTCCCGCGTGTCTCAACACCTGCATAGCATCTGTATCGTTACAATGAATATTGCTTTGTACGATGTGCGTAATGTACCAGTGTGCATTTACTACGAAAATAGAACAAATCGAACAAAAACAAAAGTGCTTGACCGATGAATTAAAAACGATCTTAGTGTCACTGCTTTAGCTATTAGTGTATCCTAATTAATGTGTGCATTGAGTGTGTGTATGTGTATTCTTGTGAAAATTACCTTTCCTCATTTCCCCCAACTGCTGTGTTCCTTTGTTCTTTACTCTCTCCCTCTCCTGTCATTCTCCGAATAATATTTTTTCGTAAAAGGAATGAAAGGACCACAAAATAAAAGAAATAGCGCACACAACTACAATTGTGATGTATGCAGTGGACCGTGTACGCGTGTGTTTCCCGATTAACAAAACCAAAGGCTAAGGCCCCCATCCCACTTCAATCAACCACACCGCTTCCGCACCCACCACATTTCCACTTTCTTCTGTGACGGTGGAGTGGGTGGAGAGAGAAAGAGAGAGTAGCTGTATTCTGATCACACAATCAAACATCTTACACACATCTGTCCACCGATGGGAAGCGAGAGTAGCCAAGTGTTTCGATCTTTTCGATGGCCTTTACTTATCCTTAGTTTCTGTCCCACGATTCCTGCCTTCCTTCCCTACCACCCTACAACTCCCCAAATTTTTCCAGGAGCATTCATCTATCAACCCAAGCACGAGTACGTCATACTGAGCCTTTCTTCCTCCCCTTCTTTTGCAGTCTCCAGCACTAGCGCAGCTCATCTGTAATAAGAAAAACCGGAAAAGAAAAACCAACCAACAATCTATCCCAAAATTAAGTGTGCATGTGTGTGTTGTGTGCGACAGTGTATTTTTTAATTGTATGCGTGAGTGTGTCCTGCTCAGGAGGAAGAAAAATCCTTGTGTAGAAATTTTTCCCTTCCATCTCGAGGGGTGCGCAAGAAGGGGATGTAGTGTAACGCAAGAAGAGCACCAATCATCCCCAACAGTGTAAAAAGATAATTTTCCCATCCCGTGAAAAGTGTTTCCCTGTTGTGCGTGTGTGTGTGTGTGTACATATTTTATTTTAATGTGTTCCCCCCACGACGTAAACGGGTAGCGTTAATGATTTTTACTCGCCCCCAGTTCGAGCGAATTCTTGGCAAAAAGGACATAAAAAGAGAAGGAGAAAACGGGGTGCCGGGAACTGATTTTTCTCCAGTAGCAGATACATTTTCCACCCCCAACTTAATCACCCGCTTGTAAGCGAGCTAACGGGAAAGGGAGGAGTGACCGAAGCTCCCTCTGGCGTGCTGGATGCGCCCCTAGCACATACAATAGTGTGTGTGTGTGTGTGTGAGAGAGAGAGAGATAGAGAGTGCACGCGAGCGTGCGCGTGTGTGTGTGAGAGCAGCAAACAACAGGCCACAGCATGCCGAAGATCTTCCTGATCAAGAACCGGCTCCATCAGCAGCAGTTGCGGCTGGTGGAGGAGGCGCAGAAAAATAACCACGTCGGGCCGGGCAGTGGCGGCGGCAGCAGCGTGGTTGACGACGGGGTCGGCAGTGGAAGCGAGGTCGGCAGCAACGAGCCACTGTCGCTGGTGTCCCGCAAGCGCGAGCACGACGATTCGTCCGGTAAGTTATGAATCCTTTTCCTTCTAATTTGATCCATATTTTTCCTTCTTGTTGTTGTTGAGGTTATATTTCTATTGCGCTGGTTTTTAATTTCATCCAAGATGGCAAGATGGACTAGAACAAAATAAATTTATCGCGTTTAACATTGCTGCATAATGTTGCGAACACAATGATTTGAGGTTCGAAATAAGCATACCTTTTTTAAATATACGTATTAAAATTGAACTTTGATTTCCACGGTTGCACGTGAGCTAGATGGACATGTACGACAAAAGGATAGTTGACTTCGAAAAGTATTTTGTGCACATTTACATTTGCATTTATATTTCAATCTAGCTGTTGATTGAGATGGTCAACCATACACATGTCTTGGTGTTTTGATGAAAATAGTAATTGCTGGAAATGAGGGTGAATTTAGTAGATACTTTTTATTAGATGTTTTTCTATAATTGCAACCTGCGGTTTACTGGATAGTGTTTGCATATCGTTTGAAAGCCACCGATCGCGTGCCGTTTGCACCGTACCTGTGTCATTCATTTTGTTGGTTTTCTTAATACACTTTCAGTATTTCTGTTGAAAGCCACGTCCTTCTCGAATTGCATATCTCATTCTTCGCACATTCTCCGCTCTAAGCCCTCCATAAAAAAATACACACACACACACACATCAGAGTGCCAGAAAAACATCATTCTCCTCACCATCATCATGCAAAAAGCGCGACCATATACATATATATGCAACAAAGAAGAAGCACCGTTCGTTTGCGATGAATTCGATTAATTCCTAGTCCGATCGCTCTGCGCATCGTAATCACTATCGCACACACAGACACACACACACAAACCCTCCTCCTCCTGCTCCTTTTGTGCTCTGCACTCTTTCGGCTAGAATAATTTCACTCCCTCTATGTCCTCCTTCTCGCCGTCACTGACGCCACACTCGGTGTTATGAAATTGTCCTC